>LTAE01015172.1:0-12014 GCA_001647135.1 Pontederia paniculata | reverse complement strand
TGATCCAGCAACTCGAGTGTCAACACAAATTTGATGACTTAGAAGCGCAACTACATGCATTAGAGAATCAAATTTGCACAACTGATTTCTCAAAATGCTAATTCTGAGAAGGACATCGAGGATGACTCAAAAATCATCATATGCCAAAGAAAGCGAATACTAGCAGCAAATTGAGGAGAACAAAGAAGCTAGAATGCAAAACAAAATTCAGAAAGAGACAACAACTATGAAACCTCAACATGATCAAGAGAATTCCATGGACCCGTTAGCTCTCATCACAAACATGATGAATTCCATGTTGAAGAAACTCTTCATACACCAGGATCATTTTACAAATTTGGAGAGGCAGACGTAAAATTTAAAACAGCAGAATCAAAATACAAATGACGCCAAGAGTGTAAAAAAATCTGAAAGCAACCTTGAAGAGATGGTTGGTCAATTTATTCCAACAATTGAAAGAAGACTAACATTGCATGACCAACTCATCGAAATATGGAGTCAGGAATGACAGAACTGAAAAATAAAATTGAAAATGATGAAATGATCCAGCAACTCGAGTGTCAACACAAATTTGATGACTTAGAAGCGCAACTACATGCATTAGAGAATCAAATTTGCACAACTGATTTCTCAAAATGCTAATTCTGAGAAGGACATCGAGGATGACTCAAAAATCATCATATGCCAAAGAAAGCGAATACTAGCAGCAAATTGAGGAGAACAAAGAAGCTGGAATGCAAAACAAAATTCAGAAAGAGACAACAACTATGAAACCTAACCATGATCAAGCAAATTCCATGGACCCGTTTGCTCTCATCACAAACATGATGAATTCCATGTTGAAAAAACTCTTCATACAACAGGATCATTTTACTAATTTGGAGAGGTAGACGTCAAATTTAAAACAACAGAATCAAAATACAAATGGCGCCAAGACAGTAAAAAAATCTGAGAGCAACCTTGAAGAGATGGTTGGTCAATTTATCGCAACAATTGAAAAAAGACTAACATTGCAAGACCAATTCATCAAAAATCTGGAGTCACGAATGACAGAACTGAAAAATAAAATTGAAAATGATGAAATGATCCAGCAACTCGAGTGTCAACACAAATTTGATGACTTAGAAGCGCAACTACATGCATTAGAGAATCAAATTTGCACAACTGATTTCTCAAAATGCTAATTCTGAGAAGGACATCGAGGATGACTCAAAAATCATCATATGCCAAAGAAAGCGAATACTAGCAGCAAATTGAGGAGAACAAAGAAGCTGGAATGCAAAACAAAATTCAGAAAGAGACAACAACTATGAAACCTAACCATGATCAAGCAAATTCCATGGACCCGTTTGNACAAAGAAGCTGGAATGCAAAACAAAATTCAGAAAGAGACAACAACTATGAAATCTCAACATGATCAAGCAAATTCCATGGACCCGTTAGCTCTCATCACAAACATGATGAATTCCATGTTGAAGAAACTCTTCATATAACAAGATCATTTTACAAATTTGGAGAGGCATATGTCAAATTTAAAACAACAGAATCAAAATACAAATGGCGCCAAGACAGTAAAAAAATCTGAGAGCAACCTTGAAGAGATGGTTGGTCAATTTATCGCAACAATTGAAAAAAAACTAATATTGCAAGACCAATTCATCAAAAATCTGGAGTCACGAATGACATAACTGAAAAATAAAATTTAAAATGATGAAGTGATCCAGCAACTCGAGTGTCAACACAAATTTGATGACTTAGAAGCACAACTACATGCATTAGAGAATCAAATTGCACAACTGATTTCTCAAAATGCTAATTCTGAGAAGGACATCGAAGATGACTCAACAATCATCATATGTCAAAGAAAGCGAATTCTAGCAGCAAATTGAGGAGAACAAAGAAGCTGGAATGCAAAACAAAATTCAGAAAGAGACAACAACTATGAAATCTCAACATGATCAAGCAAATTCCATGGACCCGTTAGCTCTCATCACAAACATGATGAATTCCATGTTGAAGAAACTCTTCATATAACAAGATCATTTTACAAATTTGGAGAGGCATATGTCAAATTTAAAACAACAGAATCAAAATACAAATGGCGCCAAGACAGTAAAAAAATCTGAGAGCAACCTTGAAGAGATGGTTGGTCAATTTATCGCAACAATTGAAAAAAAACTAATATTGCAAGACCAATTCATCAAAAATCTGGAGTCACGAATGACATAACTGAAAAATAAAATTTAAAATGATGAAGTGATCCAGCAACTCGAGTGTCAACACAAATTTGATGACTTAGAAGCACAACTACATGCATTAGAAAATCAAATTGCACAAGTGATTTCTCAAAATGCTAATTCTGAGAAGGACATCAAGGATGACTCAACAATCATCATTTGTCAAAAAAATTTTCCAAGAAGGACATAGACTACTGAATGACGTGTCAAAGAGACAAGTAAATATACAATAGAAGATGGGAAAGTCAGAAGGAGGAGCTCACCTTTTGATTCTCCTATTACTCCAACATCACTGCCTCCAGTTCAGACACAAAAACTTTTACCAGTACAACTCCAGACAATATCACCAATTATGGATCCATCGGAGTTGTCAAAGCAGTTTTCACCAAACAAATTCAAGGAACCATTAAAATATAAACCAGCAACAACACAAAAATGGCGACCAAGGAGCCTCTTAGTTTGCATTTCTCTCTTACTTGCTTTACTTATTATTTTGCATTCTCGCTTATATCACTATTGCACTTATTCTTTATCGAAACCTTTTGGATTTGAGCTTTGCAATAAATCAATTTTGAGCTTCCGTGTTTATTTTGTAAAAATTGATTTAAAGTTTTTATTACACCAATTACCTCCCCTCCCCTCTTGGTGCCAAGTGATCCTACACAGTGGATCCATCAAAATGTCTTCTTCTTGAGATTGACAGAATGGATTGGTAGCGTTTTGTCCAAGCAGTTGATTCCAACTTGAATTATTTTCAGTGTATCTCCTTGTTGATGACTCGATGATGCTTTGCATTGATTAAGTTGCGTTTCTCCATGGACTCCATCATCATCTGAGGTTTTGTTCATGCATTCAAATTGTGAGTTTGATTTTCCTTGCTTGTTCACCATTGAGGGTGGTCAATTGACTGAGTTGTGTATAAAGATATATCCTAAAAAATTGACACATACTACAAGAAATGTGAAAGTATATGCAATAATGATTCTCATGTGACAGAAATTAGGGAAACAAAAATTTTAAATTATTAATGAAAATAGACAAACAAGTTAACAACTAGTCCCCGGCAACGAGACCAAAAAATTGATGCACTCTTATTACACTAGCAATCAGACTAGTCGTTCAAGTAATAAGGTGAATATAGTACGAATGTTGAACACACGAGAGCTAATGTAACTTAACCTATCTAATTTAAAGAGTTAATATAGAAAAAGATTCAAATAATAGAAAAAAAAGAAAAGATAAACTTAACCAAATGAAATAAGATAAGATCAGAACAAATAAGGTTAGGAAGATTAGGAACTCTATTTTTCCACTACAGTTTGGATTAAATTAAGCTCGAATTATTCTAATGATGAACTAAGTTATGCTCAAATTGTGATTTCCTAAACAAGTGCAATCACCTAACTTAGATTCAAGATTAATCGAGATATTTAAACAAATCCACCACAATTAAATCCTAATCTAAAACACATGAACGATGCAAAATTACAAACACAACCTTCTCTTGGATGCACTACACTAATGTTCTTCTTCTTGATCTTAGCAAAATTTCTTCAATATCTAGGTATGGCTTCGAGAATACCCCCCCTCAAATGAGGCTTTGAGGGTTGATTTATAGGTTTGCAATGGAGTTCATCATATATGAAGAGTTCTAATTGTGAAACCTTGCTTTCCATCTGATTAATCCTAGATCGAAATCTTCAAAATATAAGATTCAAATGCTTCAAAACTGAAATTTTTATTTAATCCTTAAAAGATTCATGGCCCATGACAAAATTGTCGTGGTCGTAAACGTAACTTCTCTTTAATGTCGTCATAGTGCCATGTCCCATGAACAAAATATCATTTGCCGTGACAGTAACTCCTACGTCGTATAACCAATATTTCACGTCCCATGAACTATATTTCATGACCGTGACCATAGCTTCATCTTCAGATGGTTGATCTTTCACGGCCTGTGAACTGGATTTCATTGTTGTGACTGTTCAATGTGTCTCTTTTCTCATGATCGTGATTATACCTTCACGATTGTGACAATTACCCATCAGGTTGTGACTCGTGCAGGTCACGCCTTCTCATCTGTCATCGATTTCACAACCAAGAAATTGATTTTTCATGGCCCATGAAAGTTCATTAGAAATCGTATGTGCTCATGGTCGTGACTTCGTCTTCATAGCCCGTGACTTTTAATTTCATAGCCCGTAAATTTCTTCTCACAGCCCGTGAACTTACTATCATGCAATCATCTCCTTTCACTCACGGTCATTATATTGCCCATCATGGCCGTGATAATATTTTATTTCAGATTTTCGCAAAAAATATTTTCTAATAATTTTGTATTTTCTCCTTGCACTTTTTTGCTCTAAATCTGTCAAAAAACACAAAACCTTGGGTAGATACCGACTCAATAAAATTAACTAAAAATATAAGTGAAATGATGCATGTCATGAAGAAATTAATAAAAAATAAGCGAACTATGGCATACAAAATATGTTAAAATTGATGCATCAGATTGCTCTTCTCTTTTTAGTTTCACGACCGGTGACAAACTCCTTCACGGTTGTGACTGAAACGACGATTCATTCATTTCACTTCACGGCTTGTGAAGTTGCCTTCATGGACGTTGCTGAAAGCTGGGTTCCTTTATTTCACTTTACAACCCGTGAAGTTTGCTTCACGGGCGTGAACCAATTGTTCACAGGTGTGAGGGTCTCATCATGTGTCACGATCCCGATTCAAACCTTTGTTTGATCCATAAGTCGCGACCTATTATGGTCGATCAATTATAATATAGCGGAAGCGTTTTATAATTCATTTGATATCTCACATGGGCAGTATCATAAATGCAACTATAACATAGGAAGTATATATATTGATGTAAGAGCAAATCCATACTAATCTATACTTACACATTATACAAGACTTCTTCTTAGCATTTAACATCCTTATACAAAAGTTATACATCATAAGGAGAGACATGCATCCTAAAAAAGTGACCAAAAGGAGAGATCTAAGCCTCATATGTAGCTTGACCAAAAGTACTGCAATTCCTAGAGAGATCTCCAAACACGGCTACAACTCTGGTCTACTGATATGAAAACTATTGGAAACAACGTTATGAGCAAATCATAGCTCAGTAAGTTAAAAACTCATCACCCATGTGTTATCATATATTCAATTTGGATAAAACAATATTAAGTATATCATGGAATGTTAAGTAACATAAGTACTAGTACTTTATCATATGCATAATCAATATCACAATATTACAATAACATAATCGTATTGCGCTTGCCACATGGAGGCACGTGAATATCATGGATGCATGTACATATCATATCATATCATCAACTGGCCAGAGGTATCATCCCTTCTGGAATATCATGTCAACCATGTCGGAGTAGTGGTTGATGGATTCTAGAAATGGCCCCTATGAATTCAAGTGGTGGCTCCCACTTATTACAATGCAGCACTTTGGTTCGTATGGCACTTAGGTCCAAACAACCTTGAGTTATCCTTTCGAGAATTTATCATATCAGCCCTATAAGTACTTCAACCTATAGGGGTAAGCATATCAACCCGACATAGGTAACGTAAATGCATGTCTATTTGAGATGCAAAATGCATTACCATATCCTATTAATCATATAACATAGTTGTAATAAAGAAATTCAACTCTTTGCTGAGTTCATATAACCTATATAGTAACCATGACATGTATTTAAAAGTCTCATTACTTTAACACTCTGCACTTTATAGCATAGCATGTGTTTCAATCTCCAAAATAACAGATTGAGTGACACCCAACGTAAAACACATAACTAATAGTTCAATCACTATATTTCCCTAAAACAAACCTTGTTATCTTTATTCCATATAAATCCCATAATTATTCTATTATGGATTAGTTCCAAAATATATGAGATTTAGCAATAAACCAACATTTCTGTTAACAAACAAACTAAGTGTTGCATTAGAAAAGTTATAACCCTCAGCATACATAACCTTTTTATGAGATTCTAGGCGTCCTAAAAAGTAGACATAGATGAACTCTTATGACTGAGATAACATATTTAAAGTTGAATTATCACAAAATTATCATTTTAACCTATGCATAGTACGAATCAGACTGAGTGGCCCTTAAGTTTGGATACATATCCTCTAGTATACAACTTTGATCGAGGAAATTCCATAAGACTGTGGAAACTAGACTTCAAATGAAACTCACATATTTAATTTCACCATTTTGAAGGATCCAAAGGTGGTTTAACAGTAACCTAATTTATCAACTTCTACTTTTATTCTTAGTTTGGGCTTGTGCTACATCATGGGGGTAACAAACCATGATGACAACATAAAGAAGGGTAAAGTGATTCATCGCATATCAGGGAAAACTTATTTTAACCAAATTTATAAAGATAATTCATAGGAGAGGAGCTAACAACTTACCTAGGTGAGAAGCCTTCAAGACTAGAGTAATTCACAAGTAAATGGTTTGGCATTTTCCTATTTGTATTTTGTTTATTCATTTACTTAAGATATTACATGTAAATAAGAATGTACCCCCATTTGGATTCAATAAAATATTCATAAAAATAAATTTCAAATGAATCAAAATCTAAATTTTGAGCCGAAGAACAAAATCGACAGATTTTTAAATTTTCTATTTTTTCACCTTCATTTAGCCTAATCAAATATTCTCCTAAAATTTATTAAAAATCACATTTAATATATTTTAACAAGTAGATACAATTAGTGGGACTTTATTTTTCTCAATTTTAATATTTTTGAAAATCACATTTTCATGCCTTAGACAAAATTTTGCCACTTTCAGTGCTCCAACTATTAAGGTTTAAGCTTTTACCTTAATACTATTATCATAAAATCATATTAATCATATAATATAACATGAACACATAAAATATTATATGTATTAATCATGGATATTACATCATGACTGTGATTGATGACACGACATCTATATGATGGCTTCACGGTCGTGAAATCCAATTTCATGTTTCATGGTCGTGACGTTACTGACGCCATTAAATCTGCCACTTTTATTCTCTTTTTTTGTCTTCTTTTGGTACAAAACATACTACATAATTTGTATACAAAAAATATTAAAATCTAGATGACTATTCAAGAATCAAACATCAAAATTTTTTAAATGATAACTTCCTATCTAGGTCAAAAACCTTGCATGAAATTATTTATCATAAGAAGCATATCTAAGGGATCCGCCTATGCACATACCTATTCTCGTAGAGTTTTCTTATTCGTCTTCGGGCTTTAATATCCTCACTTTCACCTCCACAAACTCCGCACTATTGATCTCCTTCATGCTCTCCTAACAGAGTTTTGACATCAACTTAGACGAAAGAGAGAGAAGGAGAGAGAAAGAAAACGATAGGGAGAGGGTCGGGTTCTTACCTCTACACTTAGGAAGAAGAAGAATAAAAGGGAGAGGAAAATTTTGTGGCTAGGGCTTGAGGGAAAACAATAATAACAATGAGGGTTTTCCCCCACCCTAAAGGTCTATTATAGGGGTCCTCTAGGGATTCTCCAAGTTTTTGTCCAATTCAAACTCTTTTAATTAAATCTGATTTGTATTTAAAATTAATAAAATATTATAACAATAAATTTTGTTTAAACAAAAAATAAAGAACCCAATGTTACATTATAAACCTCTAGAAAAAGAATTCATCCTCAAATTCAGGATAGATATAGAGACTTACCAAAGAGTGTTGGGAACTCCTTGCACATCTCTAACTCCAGGTCCCAGGTTGCTCTATTGTCCGGTGTCGACTACATGTTACTTTGATCAATAATACCTTCTTGTTGCCTTGTCGATGCATACATTGTTCTAGGATCTTCACCGATTACTTCTCGTAGGTGAGATCCTCCTTCAAGTTTGACTCTTCGATCTTGATCACGTTGGCATCATTATCATCTTGGCATCATTGTCCAGATACATCCTCAATATGGATACATGAAAGACATTGTGCACACACCGATAGGAAGAGGGTAGTGTCAGTCTATATGCTCCTTCGTTGATTAGCTCTATCACCTCGAGTGGACCGATATATTGAGGACTATTCTAACCTTTTTTGCTTAACCTCAATGCGCCCTTGGTTGGGGAGACCTTCAGCATCACCCTTGTCCACAACCTTGAAAATATGCTCTCGATGTCTCTTGTCAGCACAAGTCTTCGATCGAGTTTGTGCAGCTTTCATTCTCATTTTGATCAGGTCGACTATGTTTGCGTACTCTTTTATCACCTCTGGGCCCAACAGCTTCCCCTTGCCTACTTCGCTCTAACATGCTGGTGAGCGACATGTCCTTACATATAATGCTTCAAAAGGAGTCATGCCTATGCTTGAGTTATAGTTGTTGTAAGCAAACTCAATGAGTGGCATATGGTCGTCACAACTTCCATACCAATCCAACATGCATGCTATGAGCATGTCCTTTAGTGTCTGGATTGTCCTCTACAATTGTCCATCAATCTATAGGTGGAACGTCGTGCTATAACTCAGCCTAGTTCCAAAGGAGTCTTGAAAACTCCTCTAAAACATAGTTGTGAACATGGGGTCTCAATATGTCATAACAGAGATTGGTATCCCATGTAATCTCATGATCTCCCTGCCATATAAATCCATTAGACTTTCCACTATTTTCTTCCACTTGATAGGGAGAAAGTGTGTAGACTTGGTCAGTCGGTCCATAACTACCCAAATAACATCAAATTAAATTTCGAGAAGCTTCATAAAGTTTAGGCTGGTCACAAAATTCATTTTAATATGCTCCCACTTCCATTTTAGGGTGCTTAAGGGTTTGAGCATATCATACAACTTCTGGTGTTCAATCTTTAATTGTTGGCGTACTAAGCATCTGGATACATACTTAGCAATTTTCTTCTTCATATCATTCAACCAAAGAGTGTTTTGTAAGTCCTTGTACATCTTGGTACTTCCTTGATGGATGACAACCTAAACTTGTGATATTTGTCCCTTACTCCTAAGTGCAGTATCATTGAGAACTCATAGACGGCCTTAGTATCTAACTCCCTCATCCACAGACATGATGAAGTCCTTTGCTTCGTAGTTGCATTTTTTTATCATGTGACACGGGCGGGCGCACAGGTGGGGCAAGCACCGCAGCGTGCAGGTAGGATTCCAGCGCCACACAAGTATCATGCAGAATGGTGCCAGGTTGGCGCCAATAAGATGCCATGTCACATGGGTAATGCCATCTCATCGAGTATGAAGAACCTTCGGATGGGTCAAACGGGTTGCATCCATATGAACATGCAAGTTGGCTGCATCAATTTGTGACTATAGATTGGCTAGGAGATCCTTGTCTATTTGAGGCTTCAGAAAGCTTCGCGAGCTGCATGACTGCAACATGGGGCATGTGCCTAAGGACTAGCTAGGAGGGATTTGATGTTGCATCAGATCATTGTAAAGACACCACCAGATTCGCCATAGGGGTGCCTCATCTTAGGGCACCGCCAAGGATGTTGAAGGGTCATCGCCCACATCATTAATGGCTCTGCTCGTCACAAGGAGAAGATGGTAGTTGTGTGGATGAGTTTTTTTTTATAGTTGTGAGTTGTATAAGCAGTTCATGTGGCAACTAGGAGTTGCATAGGCAACATAACGTGCATCTTGGAGCTACACATGCGGTGAAGGCATAGTTGGGAGCAACGCGGGGCGGCATTGTGTGCAACTAGGTCCTACATAGTTGGAAGACAATGCAATTGATTTCCTTGTAAGTTGCACTAGTGGTGTTGAGGTAATAGGAAGCTATATGAGTGGCAAATAGCGCAAAAAGAGCAATGGGGGCTGCATGGCGCATCAGGAGATATGAGTGTGCAAATCAAAAGGTTTTGCTTATCCAAATTGATTGATAGAATATGAAATTGTATTTTCATAGGTGAAATTCAAGTAACATCGATGATTTGTTAGGGTTTGACTTGAATTCCTATAGGAGTTTAAAGTTTGAGTGTGATTTTGTAGCCTATTTGTTTATGTAAAAAAAATACATACATGAGAAATGAATTAATTTTTTATATATTTTATTATCGTATATTCATAAATAATGATATATAATATTTTAAGAAAGTGACATCGAGATGATTTTTATGCTCCCGCTCATATCCCATTATATGAAAAAAAAGAATTATCATTCATTAGAAATAACCTATTGCACCAATGTGTTATTTTAAAACTTTTGGATTACACATATCCAAAATCACTTGAACCATATGACTTGGCAACATATCTTGCATTCACATTAATATTGCAACATAATTCATTATTTAGACATATCTTGTAGCATAAGAGCATGACTATCATGAGACTTTTAGATAATATACCAAAAGATAAAATTGTTGATAGTTGAAGATGCACAGAAAGACTATTGGAATGATTAGGCAATTTATTAATGTGAGTGTTGTCCATCATGTTGCCCAGTAAACAAATGCACAAGTTATATGGAAGAAATTACAAGGCTTTTATGAAAGAAATACAACTCAGAATAAAGCTTTGGTGATTAGAAAATTGATGAACATAAATTTCAAGTTGGAAATTCTATTGCTGAACACTTGAGTGAATTTCAATATTTTGCAAATCAATTAGGAGCAATGAAGATAGCTCTTGATAATGAGATGCAAGGATTAATACTCCCTAACTTTCTTACCAAAGTCAAGAAAACTTCAATGATAGCACTCAACAATTCTGCTCTTAGTGGTGTCGTCTCACTTTTTATGGTTAAAGATTATTTGTCAATGAAGAAACAAGGAGGAAGATCATGGAATAGATACTACACATGCTCTTGTCATAGAGAATAGGGAGAGAGATAGAAGCAGAGATCCTAAGAGTCATGATGATATATCACAATCTAGAGGAAGATTTTCATGTTATCATTGTGGTAAGGAAGGTCATACCTAACAAAATTGTAGAGAATAGAATGCAATTTTGTAGACTCTTCGATTGAGTAGCTAGTCGATTCAGTTTTTTCCCGTCATTCAACTCATTTATGCTTCAACATATACAAGACTAATACTTTTGGCACATTTGAAAATCGTCTTCATCGATCACTAATAAAAATAAAAGCATTATGTTAAAGTTAACATACGATTTTTATTCTTCTTACGAAAAACTTTGTGTATTATCATCATATTCAAATACTTCTTCAATAAATTGGCAAGGTGTTTTGGATATTTGAGAAGAGTATTTTAATTGGTTTATGTGTTCATTTATGTCCCCAACAACTGGATACAATGATGCAATCACTTCCTCTTCTACTCATAAATGACAATCCTTGGGCTTTCGAATTGGAGGTGGGATCATTGCATGAGATCCTGTTATATGAAAGGGTCATTCATGCCTCATGGGGTCATCGACACCAATTAAATGGTCAAATTTATCTCTCATATCACCAGCTCATGATGTTATCATATCCCAAACTTGTTGAATCTAGGATCCCGAGAATGTTTTGAATGATCACAAATTTGTAAGTGAACTCAGTCTGTACTAATGAACTTGTTTGAGCTGATTTCTGTAACAGGATATATTCAGGTTCAGTACAGCGGTCGACCTGAGCTAAAGGAATGGACGACCATTGCACACATAATATATATCATGAAGAACCATATGTGTGCAGTGGGCGTCCTAAGAATATAAGCGGTCGACCAGTATCAGAGCAGAAGAGCATATGAGCAGCAGCGAAGCACAAACGGTCGACCAAAGATATGGAGAGGTCGACCGGTAT
>LTAE01015171.1:0-10661 GCA_001647135.1 Pontederia paniculata | reverse complement strand
GATTCTCTCACAAAGGAAATTGCAACTGGTACTTTTATCAAGCATGTGAGCTTGATGGGACTAAGAATGTTTGAGTCAGTACAAAATATTCACGGATAGTGGAACTTCGAGATATTATCTCCAGTTAGGCTACTCACGGATAGTGGGAGTGCTAACACAATGATCACTTTTGGTCAAGTGGGAGATTGTTGTAGTGACCTGCAGTGATCACCGGTGGTCGCGTCCGTCGGCGAAGAGTCGCGCCTGCAGGGGCGCCGGAACCGTCAAACGGTCGACGCGAATAGCCACTAGTGAGGGACGGATGGGTGCGGGCATGACGGCTATATAATGAATTGGGCGCATCCCGAGAGTCCCCATCGGTAATCCAAAACGTTTTCCTTCCCCCTTTCACATGCCTAAATAAAGGAAGCCCCAACGATCTTCATTCTATCTTATTTGATGTGTGTCATGTTGAAGCGTGCTCATCATTTTTTTAGAACCAAATAATAAATTTAATTTATTATATAACACAAATTTCTTATATGTGATAATATTTATGAATTTAATTATATAATTATGTTGAAGAGTCAGATTAAACAAGAAAAATTCAAGATCAAGTTAAGAGGATAAAAAATTCATTAAGTGTGTGGTAAAGTCCATAATTATAAGGAGTTGGATTGGTACTTCGGTAGAAGGGTGAAGCATAGCATCATCCATAGGTATTATAACATGATGGTAATGACATGACATATGATTTATAAACAATACCATGGACAAGAAATTTGACAGTGACTTCGAGCTTGATCACTACTAAAATTTTCGAAAGTTTGAAGTCCAAAAGGACGATGCGATTTAAAATAGGAAGAATAATTAGAAACATAATATAAGTAGGAATGTATTACTTGATATAGAAAAAAATATATTTCAATTTTTCTTTTTTTTGAAAAAAAGAGTTATCTCTCATTCTTTTACTCCTTTTTCTAAACAAAGAAAAAACTTCTTTTTTTTTCTTTCAAATCTCTCTTTAAGAAACATTGTTCTGGGGTGGGGGCGAACGTGGCTCATTCCCTGTTCTAGTACATTGACTAGACCTTTGCTTGCTTCAAATTTCAATGACTTCGAGGTCGTTGGTGGTCAAGACACGAGTCAAATTTATATTATATTTTAGAAATTGGATAGTTGTTGTGACCTACTGTCCATTATTGTGAGCTAATTAACTCAAGCCAATTAGGTCCATGAAGTCAATTTTAAATATTGGGTCAGCCACTCAAAAAAAATATACTCCATATACATATATATATATATATATATATATATATATATTGACCCGCACGAANCGGGCGGCGGCATCAGCAGGACGGTGGCGGGACGCGGGCGCGGCGACAACAGCATGACGCATCCGGGAATGCGGCGGAGGCGGGCGGCAACGTCGCGGACGAGAATGCGGCAGAGGCGGGCGGCAATGTTCCGTCGTGCCCTAGGTCCTAAGCGAGAGGGAGTGTGTTTTCTGAACCTCTGAACCGCCTACTGCAGTTGAACCGGCAGATTTTTTGTTGATGAACTGGCGATTTTCATCAATACCATAGATCTTCAATCCGACGGTTGAAGATCTAAGAGACAACTTGTCCCCTTATTAACTAGGGGACAGCACCATTAATCCCTATATATATATATATATATATATATATATATATATATATTTGAGAAAAAGGAATATGTAGCGTATTTATATAGAAAGTAACGACACTTTATGTACAAATGAATGTTCAAAATTTTTATACAGATAGTAATGTTACTTTCTGGTGCACTACACGCACTACATTAAAAGTGCACTACACGCTCTCTGCCCCCTATATATATATATGCTTGCTTTAATGCATCTATTAAATACTTGATATTTAATAAGAATGTTTGAGCATATCTTAACCACTCAATACATAATTAATGTTAAATTATCAAATTAACAAAATATCATGATCAAGATTCTTTAAAATCATTCATCATTAGTTATGTATTGAATTATGCTCAACATTCATACTAAAGAATAAATACTTAATAGTATATATATATCACATTTTATAGGACCATTCAACCATTTTACTCTTGAAAAGTCAAACTTTTACATTTATAAACTTTTAAGCTTTATGTGTAACTAACAATGGCAGAGCAGAATTTTTTTTGAGTGAGTTTACTATTGAGTATTAATTATTTTATATATTTAGTAAATATTAATAGACATTCATTCGAGAGCGATTACTTTAATTAAATGAGTCTTCAAAAAGAAAAAAAGACTCCGCCAAGGACAAGTAAAAGAAAAAGAAACTTAATGATGACAATTTTTTTTATAAATTTATTCTAAGATTAAGTATTTAATTAATGAATATAAAATTTGTAAGACTGTTTGATTTAAAAAAAAATAGATGAAATATGAAGATATAATATACTTAGATATATCCTTATTCTATAGTGCATGCATTTGAACTAAAGTTATTTAATATTGTAAAAATATTTAATCATTCATAATTAATTATTAGTTGTTACAATAAAGAACATGACACATCAAGATATAAAGCAATTGCCAAATCACCAATAATATTATATGAACTAGTAGAATTTATAAATATAATAGTTAAATCAAAATTATTAATTACCAGGAAAAAATATAAATTTAGAAATCCATAATTGCATTAGGAAATAAAATTTATAAAATAGATAAAATTTAATATATTTGTCTAATAGACTATTTCACTGTAGTTTTGAAGTAATGGCTGATAAAATCCACTAGAAACAAAATTTAAAAGATTGATAAAATTTAATACAACTGTGCATTAGACTATTTTACTATAGCTTTGGCAATAGCTGATAAAATCCACTAAATGATATGTCACTTTCGGGGTTTCAAACTATGATAGGGGCAAATAATTTTGTGTGCACAAACTATCGAAACAGCAACATATTGTTGTCCAACACATGCTTGTAATATACATGTACTCTATTTAGATAGAGTACATTGTATCTCATATCATATAAATCACCATTGAATATTAAATATATTATTAATAAAAATAAATAGAAAATATAAATTTAATTATACAATTTAAATTCAACGATCTATATGATCTGAAACATGATATATCCTACTTAAATAGATATATTTTTATAACTCTATTATTATTATATATATATATATATATATATCAGTATTTATATTTTTATAATATTTGGTCAATTATCAATATGATTTAACATAAATATTGTATTATTAACAAGGGACAAAATATAACGAGGCATGGTTGGATCGGCCGGAGTGGCAAATAAAGACATTCAAACCAACTTGCTAGCCTTATCATTTATGATATGACAGACCCAAAGGTTGTGGCTAGCTTCTCACTTATTTATCATTTATGCATGCCCATGAGTCAAAACAGTATTAGTTTATAAGGAAAAGATCAAAATTTGATCCCTGGCCAGTTGCATGAATCTATTAATGATGCACAGTTGCGATGTGTCCGACCAGGGGACCTCGCCTTAATGGTACTAATAAATATGTCGCAAATTACTAGAGGCGCACGATATATATACTTGAATTTTAATTATCGAGGTTCGTCTGCATAAGGGGAGTTACAAGTAAATGTCATTCTCAGTTAATCTAAAAGTGTGCTGGATCACTTAATCTAAAAGTGAATCTTCATCTACTTGCTTTAGATAATATCATAATTACATTATTAAACTGAAATTAACATCCATGTGTGAAGGACTATATATCATAACCCTTGAATTAGTAAAAGATCGACTATATAATATATATGTACATATATAATTTAAATTCAACCGTGTGTCACTCCTTATGTAGTACGCATGATTCTTCGGTTTTCACGTATTAGTTTTTGGAACTAAAATTATAAATAATTTTGATAATCAGAAAATATATTTTTTATCCTTATGTATATGAATGCACATGTAAATTATAGTAGTACATATTCTACATTTATAAAAACATCCGAATTGACGTTACTTGATATATATTAATGTTTCTTGAATTATTATACTCAAAATTATGAAAAAAAAAGAATTTGTGAAGGTAGCATATGTTTACCTCTTGTCCATGTCGTTTAAGATAATTTTACCATGTAAAAACTATTTGTTCATATTTGATTCTCATTTTTAATTTATTATTCTATTTTCTGATTGATCTCTCGATGCTTTATTTCCAACAACATATGTTCAATTGATGTATTCCTATAACTTGCTAAGTAAACCACTAAACTATTATCCGTCAATTAGTTATTTATACATTTTAATCTGAAAATGTTGGGCGAATATAGAAATATTTTCAAGTTAGATTTCTTTCAAGACTATGCTTATTTCGTTGTGAATAAATTCTACAGTAAAAAAAATGTAGAAAATTTCCTCAAACTAATTTATTTTCTTATAATTAATTGCATGACAGAAATATATTTAAAAAAAACTAAAATTTTATAATAATAAGATACAAGAGGGAATGATATATTTTGCCTTAATGTAATAAACAATAACAAAATGAAATGATCATTTTTCTATGATACTCTGTGTTATATGTCTGACTATGATCTAGAGAGTTGGATATCTTCGAAACTCGAAAATGAACAAATAAAAAAATTCAACCTAGTGTTCAATATTCTGGTATAAAGATAATGTCTTGTGAGTATTGATTGACTAGTAAGATGACAATGACCCCTTTCACTAGATGGATAAAGTCATGAGAATTATTGGAACTAATTCATTCTAATATTTGCAGTTCATTTAGTGTTTCAATTTATAAGAGCAAGAAATATTCTATTATATTTATTTATGACTATTTTAGATATCGTTATGCCTATCTTTTAAAAGAAAATTTTGATGTTATAGAAACTTTCAAGAGGTATAAGATAAAAGTAGAAAAAAAATATTAGAAAGACTTATAAAGTATTTAAATACAGATAAATAAGGAGAGTACATCTTTTAAGAATTTGAAAATTACTATATTTTTTAGGGCATACGTAAACATATTATGATGTTATATATGCCACAGTCAAATGAAGTGGGAGACAGAAAGAATAGAATATTAATGAATACAATGTGCATGTTGACTCATTCAGATTTGCCAAAATAATTTGGCATGAGGTAGTAATCACCGTCAAGTTACAAAATAAAATTTTCACAAACCACATAATCAAAGTCGTATGAAATGTGAAATGGAGGAAGCACAAATTGATCCATCTCCTAAAATGAGGATGTAAAACACACGTGTAATTTTGATAACTTTTTTCTAAAAAAATTTGATGAATAGTTGAATTGATAGATTAGTTCTAACTATATTTGAATAAAGTAATGATGATAATAAAAAATGGTTATTTCTATTTTCTTATCGTGAACTATTGCAAAATTTTAAATCTATCTTTAAATTATAGAACCGAACAGAAGTAGGTTTAAATTTTTTTCTATTGATAATTTTTATCCAATCATATGAATTTGAATTTACTCAAATTATTTTAATTTATTAAATTATTAATTATGTATCATAATCTTTGAGTTAATTAAATCAACTACACTATTTATGTACTAAACCATCTGTTACTACGGGCACACATGATTCCTTCTCCATATTTTGTATCAGGACAATCAAAACATTTATTCTTCTTAATGCATTTATAATTTCCTTTAAAGAAAATATTGATGTATTCATATGATATTATGATTTGCTATATAAACCACTAAATTATTATTCTTTAATTAGTTACTTAACACTGATCAAAATGTTGAGCGAATATAGAAATATTTTCAAAGTTAGAACTTTTTCAAACAGTGTTTACTTCGTTGATAATAAATTATTCAGTAAAAAAATGATAGAAAAAGTTCAGCAAAAGTAATTTATTTTCTTGTATTTAGTTGTGTGACAAAAATATGTTTACAAACAAATATTTTTTTATATTAATATGATACCAGAGAGAATATGAGAGAAAAATATTCTTCATATTTTTATGAGAAATACTTTTTTCTTAGAAAAAAATATATTTTTCTTTTTTAGCAACTAAGTAAATAATGAGCAATCAAACTCAGCCAAATGACAACTCTCTCCCGCATGTTTATTTTGACAGCTGGCTGCATCCCTTCCCCAGATCTAATATTTTAAAATTCGACCCGGACATCGATCCGGATAGCTTGACGGGTCAAGTCGGACCGATCGAATCGGTTGGACCGGGTGGTCGAACCGGATATTAATAAATTAATATAAAAAAATTATAAGAGAAACAAAGTGATCATGTCCGGTCACTACAATAAAAAATAGGTATAAAAATCAAAATATATGGGCACATATTATTAATTATAATAACATGATATTTTTTAGTTCTAATTCATAATTTGTAATAGTGTTTAATGATAAAAACAAATAATAAAATAATTATTAACTACTAATAAGCTCGATCGATTCATTAATTTTTTTATTTAACATAATTATTTTAAATCTTACTTATATAACAAAGTATATTATTTAATTCTAGAAAAATAAACTAAACTTCGATTATTATTATTTGAAAAAAAAATATTTTTTTTTGGTCGGGTTGGTTCGGGTTGAGCGATTCAACTAGGGTTTTGACCGAGTTTGACCGGATCAAAACGGTCCAATTGGCACTTCGAATTTTAAATGACTCATGGTCCGTTTTAGACGCCGGACACCGGTCCAATCGATCCGACCGGCCGGGTCGGACCGGGTTTTACAACATGGCCCAGATCCTCTCATCTCATAAAGACCATGTAGTACCGAAATATTGGCTCCAAAAGCTCATTATGGGGACTTCAACATCTCTTCTTCTTCTGCTGCCGTCGGCCTCCTGTGTATATCTCTTCTTCTTTTTAAAAATTGCTAGTACTGCTGCAGTTACCGATCGCCAAGAAGGTACTCTCTCCCTCTCTTTCTAAAGAAGCGACCTAAGATAATCCTGTGTGTATTCATGTTTTTTTTTTCTTTTGTGAACTGCAGCGGATGCATTGAACATTGTTTTTCAGAGGTGGGGAATCACTTCGGACCCATCTTGGAACATTACCGGCGATCCATGCAGTGGAACGGCGCTTAAACAAACAAACTTTCATCTGTACAACCCGATGATTACGTGCAAATGCTCCCACATCTCCAAGAACTGCTACATCACTCAATTGTACCATGCTCTTTGTTTGTTTTTAGTTTGTTAAGAATAAAAGGCAACAAAATGATCTCATGATAAAATGATTTCATAGAAATATTCATAAAAAGTTTCTGCTGCAAATAGTAACAATAAAGAATACAGATACAATTAACTTTGCCCTGTCGCTTCAGGCTAGTGGGTGGACTGAAGGTGACCGGACCAATCCCACAAGAGCTCCAGTTCTTGGAGCATCTAGAAATTCTGTAAGATTTATCTGCACTTTAATTTTGTAATCAAAGGCTCAAAGCTGTTTAGAATATAATCCGAAGTAAATAACATGTTGTTCTATATTTATGACAGATATTTAATGCAAAATCAGTTGAGCGGTCATGTGCCGGCATTCTTTGGAAACTTCACCAAGTTGCAATCATTGTAAGATTAAGCTTGAATGACTCCATTCTTTGTTCATAATATTTCTCCTTATGACACATTCCATGAAACTTTTTTTCTTGAATCCCATCAAGTAATTAAAGAAGTCTTATTCATCCTAACTTCTTCAACCATGCATTTTATAGGGATTTACATACAAATGCTTTCTCAGGAACGATACCAAAGGAGTTTGGGAATCTTAAGAACCTCACTTTTCTGTATAAAAATTATCTCTACTTCACATTTCAATTTGAATATATATTGTCCACTAAAATTTATGGTTAAGGAATCAAAATTTGCAGGGATCTTGGTACAAACAATTTCAATGGTAGAATCCCTCCAGAGTTAGGTGGCATGATAAGTCTGGAGTTATTGTGAGTTTTGCCAACCATTTTAATACCGACTATCATTACACGACATTGATAATAATGGCGAATTAATGAAAGTTTTCTGTCATCTTATACCTGCAGGTACATGGGTAACTCTGGGCTTAGTGGCGACTTACCATCTGAACTATCTTATCTTACAAACTTAATAGTAATGTAAGGCTTCATACGATTTTAACCCATCCTTGAGGCTCTTGAAACACAATTAAGCATGGTCCTTTTGGCTCACTAGTACAATATGAAAGAAATGTTTAGAAGATATATCCAAATTTACGATTTCTTGAAGTAAATAACATGGCACTCTAAATCTACAGAGATCTGTCGAAAAATTACCTGACCGGTCATGTGCCAGCATTCTTTGGAAATTTCAGCAAATTGCAATCATTGTAAGATTAAGCTTGAATGACTCCATTCTTTGTTCATAATATTTCTCCTTATGACACATTCCATGAAACTTTTTTTCTTGAATCCCATCAAGTAATTAAAAGAAATCTTATTCTTACTAACTTCTTCAACCATGTTCACAGGGATTTAAGTATGAATGCTTTGTCAGGACTGATACCAAAGGAGCTTGGGAATCTTAAGAGCCTTATTTATCTGTATAAAATATAACTTTACTTCACATTTGAATTTGACATATACTATGCACCAAAATTTATGGATTAAGAAAACAACAATCTGACGAATTCAAATTTTTGCAGGAATTTTGGTACAAACAACTTCAGTGGCACAATCCCTCCAGAGTTTGGTGGCATGACAAATCTGGAGGGATTGTGAGTTTTGCCAACCATTTGAATGACGGTTATTATTACACGACATTGTTAATTAATAATTGTCATCTTATACCTGCAGGTACATGGATAGCTCTGGGCTTAGTGGCCACATATCATCTCAACTATCTGATCTTACAAAATTAACGGCAATGTAAGCCCTTAATACGTAGTTTTCTGTTCCACAAAGGTCTAACTTAAACAATATTTAATTGGGAATTATTTTGATTTCAGATGGGTATCAGATAACAATTTCACTGGTAACCTACCTGATTTCTTCGGAGATTTCACAGGGCTACGGTATTTGTAAGGCTACATATTTAACTCCTTGTGTTCTATTTCCTCCCTCCTTGAGGCTCTTGAAACACAATTAAGCATGGTCCTTTTCGGATAGCTAGCACATTGTGTATATCTCAACATGGATAATTCAAATGAAAACTTTTGTTATGGTTACATTGTGAATGCATGATTTTTCCCAATTTACAGAGTTTAAGATGCTCTATCTCTTTCCCAATTTTTGTCATGTAGGAGATTATATGGCAATTCTTTTCAAGGTCCAATTCCTGCCAGCTATTCGAATCTCGTCTCTATGATTGATTTGTAAGCTTTGTCATACATAATTTCTGTTACGGAATGCCGCAATTAACTTAATTTTGATTATCATTTTTCTGATTTGGTGAGTAACAGAAGAATAGGCGATATAATGCTTGGGACTGGGAGTTCTACATTGGAGTTCATTACTGATATGTCATATCTACAGACATTGTAAAGCGACCAGATCGATCCCCCGATTTTCCTTAATACGTTTCTTACATTTATTGTGTTGTGACATAAGATATTAATTATCACTTCATTGATTTGCTGTATAGGATCTTAAGAAATTGCAGGATTTCTGGTGCACTTCCAACGGACTTTTCCCATTATTATAGTTTACAAGAAATGTAAGCATTGCATGCTATTTCTTTAAAGTCATACGTTGATCAAATTTAGTCGCTAGGAGTGTTTATACAAACGTACGTATCTAACGCAGTGATCTGAGCTTCAACAACATATTTGGTTCAATTCCTGAGTCTCTCTTCAACTTGGATCAACTCAAATCCTTGTAAGAAAAAAGGCATCTTTGACATGCATGGATTTAAAACGCGAATTGAATTCTCTACATCTCTTCAAGCAGATTTCTTGGAAACAATAGCCTTTCTGGTAGCTTGCCAACACAAAAAAGCTCCAATCTCAGCAGTGTGTATGCTCCTTCCCCTCCATTGATGCACTTGTCTTGATTGTGTCATTGAACGCCTTCACTTATTCCAGTATTCTAGTTTAAGGTTTTAAAGTATGCAACTTTCTTCTTTGCAGAGATCTATCCTACAATCAATTGGGAGGAAGTTTTCCCTATTGGATAGCAGAACCATCCTTGCAACTGTATGTAAACTGTGTCTCGAATCTTTTGGTAGAAAAAACTTCAAACAAATATCACCATAACCATATCTAGGAGTCGCACTATATCAAGCACCATAGGTGGGTGGGGAAGGATGGGGAACAAATTTAAACTACAATTTCATTTTCTGAAATTTGAAAATTTTCTTATGCTACATCAAAAATACAAACTTTTTTTTTTAATTTTTTTTTAGAAAAGAGAAACTTATCTATTAGAATGATAATTTGAGTTGTCCAAATACAAAATATTCAAAAGATCGCAAGGTGGATCGTCCGACCAAAAAGAATCCTCCTGGGATTGCCTTCCCAGGTTTGCCAAGTAGTCTGCTGCTCTATTGGTTTCTCGATATACATGTTTGATTGAAAAATTTTGGAAACTATCGAGTACATGTAAAATATCTAAAATTGTGCTTTTCACATGCATGGATAGTTGGATCTCTTCTGCACGATATGCACCAAGGCTTGCGAGTCTGATTCTACCGAAACGTTGAGTTGGCCGAGTTGCTTGCATTTAAGCAATC
>LTAE01015170.1:0-10662 GCA_001647135.1 Pontederia paniculata | reverse complement strand
TTATCTCTTCCAAAGACAATCTTGCAGATATTCTAACCAAGTCACTTTCTGGTGCTCGCTTTCAGTTCTTACGGAAAAAACTCAGGCTTCGATCCAGAGAAAGCTGAGTTTGCGGGAGCGTGTTAGAGAATCTAATCTTATCATTTGTAAAGATTTAATATTATCCAGATCTGTTGTTATCCAGATATGATATTATTTAGATTTATGATTATCTAGATTAGTTTAAATTAGATGATCTTATCTAGTTAGATTAGATAGATATTGGTGGTTATTCTACTATATATAGATGTACAGTCTCATCAGAATGAATACTGAAAAATATTTACTCCACATTACTCTTCTAACAATGATAAACCATGAAACAAAAAAAAACATATTAAATGGAAAATGTTCTTTAAAAAAAATTAAAATGACTGAAAATGTAAAAATGTGTTTCATATATGGAGAGTTTGCTATATTAAAACATACCAATTTGTTAAAGTTTAACTAAATAATTAGTACTAAAGCAAAATGACAAAATTGTCAACAAAATTGTTCCCTTTCACCTTTGGAGGTGGAATTAAAATGACAAGTATGAAAAGAATCATCCAAGTCATTCCAAACAGTTCCAAAATTGAAAGTTAAAATAGGCCTCTAATTACATCTAAATCGAACTCTAATCCACAATTCGAACAAACCATCTCGCAAATATATTTCCAATTTCCAAAATAAATAAACAAAATCTAAAAATGCTCCCTAAGCTACATATATTAAGCAATCATAATTGATGATAAAAACTAGTGCATAATTTGTATTAAAAAATGGTCTATTTAATTAAACAAGTGATTCTTATTGAGAAAAATGTACTTAACATCGTCCCTTTAAATGATATTTAAATATTTATTTTTTATATTAAGGTCAAGAATTCAACAATGTCCAATGTTATTATCATTTTTTTAATTTAACGTTCGAATAAAAGGGAAAAGATAAATTTTAAATAAATTAGTGACTACAAAAATCAAATATAGCTTGAAACCATAAAGTGTGATAATGATATGAGAGGCTTCGTGTCGTTGCCATCAAAGAAAGGTTCGTAACAAATTGGAGAGAAGGAACAGGGAGCCACGAACCATACAATGAGTGTATAAACTAAAATGATAATGCAATTAATATATAAGAATTATTTCATGGAGATATGCATGTAGGCCTATCAAAACGTTCATGCATTTTTTTTCTTAAACACGAATAAAATAAGGTTCTTGCAGTTCTCGCCAATTAAAATAATTTAAAAAATTTCCAATACAAAGAAAATGTCATTGATTAGATTCACCACATGATTTCTATAATCCCATAGATATTATGATTAAGTTCTTCATCAATAAAAATATCGCAATAATAATTGAGAAAAGTAGACATGGAAGAATACATTTATTTCTAATAAAAGTAGGCGGGTTTTAATTAAAATTATGTACTGATTGAGATAATAGTGAAGTTAAAAAATTGTCAATTCATGAGTTATAATTTCCTAAATTCTTGAAGAAAATTAGGAAAAATAGGGAATACGATTTAGCCTTCCACAATCGCGTCTATTTTGAATAGAATAAAAATTAAGGTTTTTGCATTTCTCCCCAATTAAAACAATTTAAAGAAGTTCCCAATACAATGAATAATGTCATTTATTATATAATTTCTGTAATCTCATAATATCATAGATATTATGATTAAGTTTCTTCCTAAACAAGGCCGAAATCGTTAATGGGTATATGGCAATCATAATTTAAATATGACAATGGAACACCACATTTAATTCTAAAAAAAGGTAGGCAAATTTTAGCTAAAATGTATGTACTCACGAGGAAATTGTAAAGTTAAAAAAATTGTCAATTCATGAGCTATATTTATCTAAATCCTTGAAGAATATTAAAAAAAAAAGATACAATTTAGCTTGCCACGATCACCAATTAGTCTATTATAAATAGAACTAACTAAAGTTCTTGCATTTCTCGCCCATTAAAACAATTCAAAATTTTCCCAATACAAAGAACAATGTCACTCATTAGATCCATCATGTAATTTCTATAATCTCAAAGATATTATGATTAAGTTTCACTAAACAAGGCCGAAATCGTCTATAAAAAAATATCACAATAATAATTGAGAAAGATAGGCTATGGAACACCGCATTTAATTCTAAAAAAAAATAGGTTGATTTTAGTTAAAATTTATGTACTGATCGAGGTAATGGTAAAGTTATAGAATTTTTTTTAATTCACAAGCAATAATTCTCCCCTTGAAGAATATTAAAAGAAACATGAATACAATAATTTTTTTGTATTTCTCGCTAATTAAAGTGGTAGTTTGATTTAACGTAATTATAAATTTAAAACGTAAATTATTATAATAAAAATATTTATAGTTAAAAGAATTAACTTTTTTTAGTTTAGATAGATGTGAATATAATTTTAGAAAATGAATTACGTTGATTGATTGAAGTTAAGAGTTTATTGTAAATATTTAGATAGAATAAAATGTTAATTTGTATTAATAGTTATTTAATTATATGGACATTTTCTAATGATATATTATTAAAGTTATTTAAATAATCTATATTTTCAATAATATTTATTTATCAATATATTTTATAATATTTCATTTACTATAATTAGTTTGTATTAGTTTCAATTTTACGGTTTTATTTATGTTATTTGGATATGTGCTATCATTCCTAAATTTTACCACTAGTTTTAAATTTAACTTTATTTGTTATATACTTTATTTTTAATATTATTTAAAATTTTACTTGACATTTTGGATTTTATTATTTCGGTATATTATTGCTTATTATACTTATTACTTTTTAAAAATTTCTATAACTTACATTTTATGTTCTATTTTTAGGATCATCATAATTATAGTTTTTTATTTTTTTATCAATATATTATTACAATTTTTATTTTACAAGTTATGTTATTATTCTCGTTGATTTAAATTTAATACATTTTGATTTTTTTTATTTATTATCTTTCAGTTATTATTTGTTGTATTTTATTGAATATATTATTCTACCTTTTATTTTAACATGTTTCCTACGTGTGCTTATGCTGTAATTTTATATCTACTTAACTATTTCCATTTTTACATACATTATATTGTATACATATAATTTTTAATTAATTTAATTTCTAATATTTTAATTTTAACTTAAATTTTTAATTCGTTATTTTATTTATTTCTTATTATATTTTAATCTTTTAGTGATACAATTATTTATTATTATCATTATTATGTATTTATTATTGATGGACCTCATGTTTGCAACACTTGGAAAAGTACTTACACTATTTTTGTTCCCATTGCATTATACCACCTACTGCAATTCATTTTCCACAAAAAAAGAGCAACGTTTTTTTATTTCAAAGTTGCAATTACCGTAAAGAGAATTACATATTGTCAATTTTTCATGTATCTAGATTAGCACAAAATAATCTAAAAAGTTTGCAACAGAAAAAAAAAAACAATGTTCGCTAATTAGATTCATCATATAATCTCATAGGGCCCATTTCGTTGGTCAAGTCTTGTGCATGGATTAAACTTTTTTAATCCAACGGATACTTCCACAACCTTATTCTACCAGAAATAATCCTATTCCTAAATTGAGAAGGACTACTTTACTCTCTAGTTTTTTATTACTGTGCTCACAATAAATGTGGGAACCACAAAATGGAAAAAAAACTATTTGATTAAATCTTGAGAAATAAGATCTTAATCTTTTTTTTTCAACCAAACGAAATCATAGATATTATGATTAAGTTCCTTCCCAAACAAGGACGAAATCATCAATGAAAATATCACAATCGTATTAAAGAAAGATAGACAATGGAATTCAATTTAAAAAAAACTCGGTGAATTTTAGTTAATCTATATGTACCGGTGCAATCGTAAATTTGGTGTAATAGTAAATTAAAGAATACTTCATTATAGGCGCAAGGACATTGTTATGTGAATATTGTTTGACGGAAAATGATTTGAAAGAAATTTTTGATGTAACAAGATAAAAAACTGTTAAGTTAGTTTATTTTGATACTCTTTCAGTTTCGATGTACATGGAAGTAAAAAAATACTTCAATACATTCATAAATTATTGCTTGGGATTTACTTATGTCTATCTTGAAAAGGAAAGTAGATGCATATGTTTAAGAGATAAGAAAGAAGTACAAAAGAAATCAGATAAACCAATGAAGTGTTTAGACTATCAAAAAAGGAAATACACTTTCAAAAATTTATGAACTATTGCATTAAGAAAGGAATAAATGGATAAATTATTGGGACTTGTACACCACAACATAATGGAGCAGCAACAAAAATAGAATTCTAATGAACGTTCTAAGATATATATTATTCCATACCATTCTCCCAAAAGATTTTTGGGATAAAGTAGTGTTGAACGTGAATTACATAAAAAAATAGAATTCTCACTAAAATCATTGAAATAATGTCATTCGAAATATGGAATAATAGGAAACTATAGTTAATCCATTATCGAAAATGGAGATCTTGAGCGCACGTATTGATTCCGAGTCAACTCAATGTCGAGGTGAGCTTTAGGACGATACATGCAGATTTATTAGGTACAATGAAACATCCAAAATGTATAAATTCTTCCACAACGAAAAAAATGTTATAAAGAATTGAGATGCAAGTTTTCTTAAGAATGAAAAAAAAGAAGTGCATAGTGAAGATGACATAATATTCTGACTATTATCAATGATAGTAAATACTCTTAAAAAATAGATTTGATAGAATTCAAGTGGAAGATAAAGCTACACAAAATAACAAAATACTTTGTGGGATGTGGAGGTGGTCATTATTTTCATAAGTATAATCGGCACAAAAGGCCCTCGACGATACTTGCACACTTAAATGATTATGTTATGTACAAGTGTGAGGTTTTGTGTTACTCTATCGGTATTAATATAAATGATTGTACATATCATGTTACATATAATGAAGAGATGACTTCACTTCAGTCGGAATCATTGAAACAACTTCAAATTCATTATGTAACTATCAAGATCGCCTAATCGGCATAAATTTTGCCATTGGAGAATATGCTTTCTAAAAGTTTATACTAGTTTGCTAAGTATAACTTTTGGCAGCTAAGTATATCATTAGATTGACACTTTCGCTTAAAATTTTATTTACATCCTATGGATTATCTACCTATCGGCAAATCATATAGTGTTCATACTTTGTTTTGATCAATTGAGTTCATTTCATCTTTCAATGGACGTTAAGATATCACTTTCTTAATGGTAAACTGAGTGAAGTTTTTTTATATACGTGACAATTTGAAGTCTTTCAGATCGAGGGCCAGGAGAATATGGTGTATAAATTGAAAATGTCATTAGGGATTTAAACAATCATTTCACCAATGGTACTTGAAGATTATAGGACGATAATTCAATTTGGTTCAAAATTAAACAAATTTGATCATTGTGTGCACCATCAAGAATGATGAGAATAATTTTATCATATTAGCACTATATGTAGATGATATATTGCTTGTTAAAATGATGCCACAATGCTTGATGAATTGAAATTAAACTTGAGCAAAGAATTTGAAATAAAAGACATGATAATAGTTTCTTATGTACTTGACACTCCAATTGTATGAGACAAAAGCTCAAGGACAATTACCTTCAGTAAAAAATAATATGTCAATAAAATATTGAAATAGTTTGGGATGTAGAATTATAGCTCGGTACTTATACCACTTGTGATTGGAAAAAAGAATTAGTAAAATTCGATCTCATATTATAGGACAAAAATTTCTTAAAGAAATCCTATGCACAAGAAATGGGCAACTTGATTTATGTGATGCCTTAGGCGAGATCTATTTGGTTGTTTCTATAAGCTTGTTAAGTAGATATCAAAATAGTTTTGGAAAGGTTCATTAGTAGACAATTAAGAGGATAATTGGATATCTGAAAATGTATCGTACATTTAAAATTGACGTATCAAACAGATACACTTGATGTTCTCGGTTATTCAAATGTGGATTTCGATAGAGATATTGACAATTTACATTGGATCATTTGTTTATGTTAGCTGAAGCACTTGTTATAAAGATAGAAGTGTGAATAGATACACATACAAGATTAAGTACATTGCTTGTTATAGAGGCTTGCTCCCGCATTTCTTTTTAAAGGTAATGCACAAGTCGATTAGAGTATCACTTCAGATGTAATGTGACAATCAAGTCATAGTAAGTTTGATTAATAGTGGAACCAATAGTTTAACAAACAAACATATTAAGATAGAGCACCATTATATTTGAGGAAAAGAAAAAAGTGATATGTAGCAACTTACGTGTCCATGAGATATATGTTAGTTGATTTTCTTACAAAGAGAATTCTAGTTAGAATATTGATCAAATATGTTGTTTGATATAACTCAATAATTATTGAGTTGATGCAAAATTAATGAAAAAATGATATTAGGTATTATTCTTGAGTTAATACTACATCAACAATGAGAGTACTAAGACACTATTTGACACGTCTTTAAAATAACGCACACAGTAGTATGTAGTGTGTTGACTAAGTCAATACGGTATTTAAGGTATTTGATAAATATAATTAATAATAGCGACAAGTGATTGAAGCTCACCTAAAAGACCATCGTCCGGAGTAGGTACTAGCATGTTAATTATAATTACTACCATAAAAATATTTTCATTATTAATTACTATTTGTATGATACACTTGCTCTTCTGTACCATGTGACCACTTTATTATTTATTATTATTTTATTTGAGTAACTATTTGTTTTATTATTATTTATTAATATTAAAATAGTTAAAAAAAGTTATCTAATTTAGGTTACTTATTATAATGCAAATTATTTAAATAATTATTTATATTTTTTAGTCATTTTATATAAATGTTGAATTTGTCAAATACTTTTATTAATTTAATGCTTAATTCGCTACTAGCTAATAAATAATTTTTAGTCAGTAATCATTATTCGTTATTAAATATTCAAATCGTTGGAATATGAGATCTTAAGATGGATAATGAAAATAATGAAAATGCATGATCATATTAGTCAAGTGGGAGTCCTTATATCATATGTGGCCATTGAATGCTAGTTGTGATGAACGCGGATTGTGCTCCCGTGTTGGTGAATTGGCAGTGCAAAGCGAGAGAGTGGGATATGCACGCCATCGGATAAAGCAACAACAATATGAATTAGACATTGCATTGGTTGCCATTATAATGACATGATTCACAAGCATTTGGCCGCGGATGTAAGGTGCGGCATTGGCATGAGTGGACTATGGTTATTTCCTTCTCGCCTACATATAGAGCTCCGAGATGGAGTCGCATGACCTTCCCTTGAGAGCCATGGATCCTCTTTTTAATTTACTAGAGTGGGAGAGAGGTCGAGGGCGTGAAGGGTGACTATCAATTCCTTTAGTGCATAAGAACAAGATTTTTGGATTCAAACGTGGATTCTACTTTTGATCTGGGTTTGGATCCCATTTGAATAACCCTTTTTCCAAAAAAAAGTTCTTGATAATTTGATAAGTGTAAGGTTTATTAATTAATATAAAATAATTATTATTCAATACGAAAATCAAAATTTCTTATCTCCAAATAGAAGGAATTATATATATAATATTATTTGTTGGGCCGCCCACACGGACCAAGGCCCAAGTAGGCCTTGGCTCGCGTGAGGCAGGCGCTCCCATGGGCACCCAAATGAGCACCCACAGTGGGGTACCGCATGGGGCGCCCAGGTAGGCGCCCCCTTTCGCCTGCGGCCCCTATGGGCGCCCACATGAGCGCCCACAAGGGCTGCCACCTGGGGGCGCCCAAGACGTGGACGCCCCCTGGCCCCAGCACACAGGGGACGCCAATTTGTGGGCGTCCCCTGACCTATAAAAGGGGCAGCAGCATGCTGCCCCTGCATGTGTTTTTTGTGTGCTCAAGAGTGCACGTGTGGTGTGTGCACTCAATTTGATTGGCCACATAGTTGCATGCACTTGTGATGTGCTCTTCTATTGGTTATTAGTTCAACCAATAGACATTTCTCCATCCAGTCCCAATTGCATTTGAGCTGTGATATCGTATTCCAAGTCCTCGTGATTTGGTTCCCGGGGAGAAAAGGCATGCTTGTTGAGGTGCTCGTGGAGAAGTCGTTCATTTGTCTTCTGCTTCCGCTTTCATAAGTAAAGTAATTTGTGCCCCTCCTCCGTTAAAATATAATTGTTATATTCTATTCTGTTAGAATATCATTATTATATTTTACAATTGGTATCATAGATATATTGGCTTTTCTCAACTTTTTCGCTCATTGATAAGTGTGCATTTTGCTAAGTAAAGTTAAGAAAAAAGGAAAGGGTGTGTTGATGTGCGGCCCAAATGGATGCATAAGAATGGCCCAGAAGTGCTTTGACGTGCGGCCGGGTGTGCAATATGCAATGCTAGGCGCACGTGACAAGTTCCCTGGCGCCCACACTCGGGGCGTGGACCAGGCGCTCAAGGAATGCGGCATAGGATTGGACTAGTCCGTACAGTGCACAACCTAGCATGTGCCTTCCTTCCTTTTTTATTGTTTTCATTTTTACATTACTTAAATGATAGAAAATTTTATAAATTGCAGAAAATTTCAGAATGTTTATGAAAATCTTGTCTATCATTTATTAAGTAAATATATGTCATTTGCTTAACATTTATTGGATATGGATCAATTATGTTTGGCACGATTTGCATTGCAAAATTAGTTGCAAGTTATTTGCAAAAATGTTAAAATTGCAATTAATATTTGAAAAAGATTTTTTGCATGCATTTATTGTAAATTTTACTTTATGTTTTATTTACATTCTTAATTCATTTTTTTCAAAAATTAAAATGATAATGCATGCTATTTGCATCACCAAAAATTCTTGGAATTTTTCGTGATTAATTGATCCATTGTGATATCATTTCACTTGTAAAATTTTCATATGTTGAAAATAGTGAATTTCTTGCAATAAATTAAAATGATATCATGCTTTGTGAAAATCTAGATAATATGTAATTAGTAAGTCTAATTACTTGAAATTTAGGTTAAAAGAGTTTGTCTCTTTGTATTCTTTGAGAACAATTTGGCGCATGATTTACTTAATGAATTATGAATATCAATGGGATAGTGGGAGATGAGTGGGAGCATAGAGACCTCTCGATGTCACTACCCTTGGATACCATTTTCTCGATTATTTAAATTGGTGCGACAAATTAAGACATGCATAACACTAATATCTCCTCTTGCTCTAAAGTGCATGGCATCAAAATCTATTATAGTCGACTTGAACAAAGGGGATAAGCTCAATGGCGAAAATTATGATATTTGGCATCGTAAGGTTCAATATCTCCTTGAGGAACATGATGTTCTTGAAATAGTAAAGAATGTCATGGCTCAACTTGCTCCTGGTAACACTGCACAACATAAAAAGGATAATGAAGCTTTTATTAAAAAGAGTCACATTGCTCGCATTTTGTTGCTGAGCAAGATGGAAGACTCATTCATGTACGAGTACAAGATACACCAGACAACTTTTGAGTTATTGACAGCGGTTCAGAACTATTTTGGCACCACCTCGAGGATGCTTACAATCAAGTTCTACTCCTACAAAAACCGTCGAAACCATACGATCAGGTAGCACCTGCGAGAAATGTTGAACATGATTCGTGAGCTGAAAACTGCTGCATATGCACTCTCCGATGAGCAGCAAGTGCAAGGCGTCATCCGTTCTCTTCCAAACACTTGGGAACACATGCGCGTCAATCTGATGCACAATGATAGCATCAAGATTTTTGATGATGCAACACACCATTTAGAAATGGAAGATGAAATTCTTGAATCTTAGAAGTCCTCTACTCAAGCATTAGTTGTTGAAGCCAATGGACGATATGGTCTCAAGCGTAAAAAGCCGCATAGGTTGCGTCCCAACCAAAAGAGTGAAAATGGTGGGCAGAAGAAACCCCAGACCCACCAGCGTAAACATGGAAAGCGCGGTGGGAAAACAGACAAAAGTAAAGTGATGCTACAACTGTGGTACACATGGTCACTTCGCTTGTGATTGCACTGAGCTGAAGAAGATTTGTGACCATACTCATTATGCTTATGTTTCTAGTTGTGTTTTAGTTGCTGAAACTCGTCCTTCGTGGATTGTAGATTCAGGAGCAACAAACCACGTAGCTAAAGAACGAGGGGCTTTTGTTAAATTTTGTTGAATCAGTGCAGGCAGTAAATGGATCTTTGTTGGAGACAACAAAAGAGTAGAAGTTAAAGGAATCGGAAGTTGCAAGTTAGAACTTAGCAATGAGAAAATACTTTATCTTCATGATGTTTTGTATGTGATGCATGCATTTTATAACATGTTTTAGGGCTTGCATTAGGCATAATTTTAAATCATTTTGGCATCGCATGCATCTATTTTATTCATTATTTGTTCATATTCTTTCGAATCGTGATTCTACTCTTGTTGGTGATTATTTTGCAGAAAATCAACTAAAAAGGCTAGGTCTGAAATCAACCAACAAAAGCGCATTTTCGGAACAAGGATATTAATTTCCAGTGCTCACCACGGGCCGTGACAACTCATCACGGGCCGTGATGAAGGTAAAATCAGCCGTC
>LTAE01015169.1:0-10663 GCA_001647135.1 Pontederia paniculata | reverse complement strand
AAGGGAGCCTTCGCCCTTGAAGAAGGAAATAGTGAACTCCGAATATCTCGTGGGAGAAGATCGGAGCGGGGACGTAGGCCAGGAGTTCGGCCGAACCTCGATAACAAACTTTGTGTTTGTTCTGTGTGTTCGTTCTCTCTTTACTCTCTCTTCTATTTGTTTATGTTTGCATTTACAAGCTTCCGCTAATAACTTGTTCAAACTAACTAAAAGAGAGTAAGAATTTTTTAATGCACCAATTCACCCCCCCCCTCTTGGTGTCATCCAGATCCTACAAAATTATGTTTTATATAATAATTTAAAGGGTCAAATAGATAGAGGTGCTATCTATTTAAGTAGGTAATATCATACTACTTATTTTATTCATTATAGAATATCAGATATACACTAGATCTAACAACTTATAATAAACTATTTAAAAAAGATAAGATCTTATATCCACCATAAATCTAACATTTACAGTGGACACATAAGTAGTATGATGTTACCTACTTAAATAGGTAGCACCTTCATTTTTTCTAATTTAAAATATATAATACAATTAATACAACATACTATATAAAAATAATAATAATATACTAATAATTAGACATTAATATAAAATATTATGTATTGTGTGCTTAAAAACTAAAAAATAATGCTTATCCAAAATAATAATGATTGATAAATTCTAATTTTTTATTATATAATAATAATGATGCTCAATTATTTTATTTTATTTTAATTTACTCTTAATTTTCTTCTTATTCTATGTTCACCTCCTTCATTTTTTATTCTCATTTTTCCTATTATTTCTTTCCTATATTTATTCTTTTCAGTTTCATTTTTACCTATTGTTTATGTTTCCCCTTCTGTAAAAAAAATCTCATTTCTTACAATATTTATTCACCTTCTTTTTTCTTTCAAATTTTAGATTTAATGAACTTTTTTTTTAAATTATTTGTTATGTTCCAAATGTTAGTTCTTATCCAAAAATCATGATAATTGTATATTTATTTTGTACCTAATACCAATTTATTTTTTCCTCTTAATTCTTATCCAAAAATCATGATAATTGTATATTTATTTTGCACCTAACACCAATTTATTTTTCCCTCATTCTTTCTTTTATTATTTCTCTTTTATTTTTATCTTAATTATTTTCTTTTTTTTCATTCAAATATTTCCTTGTTTTCTTGCCATTCCATTTTTAAACTTTTATGATTCTTATTTTCTTTTTCTATTGGAGTTTTTTTTCCTTTTTCTATCGGCTATTTTCAATCCTGAGCTGTAAACCTCGGGCCTCGGTCATACACTATGGTCACTGGGATCCCATGCAACCTGATGACTTCCCTAACATATAAGTTCATTAGGCTCTCCACTGATTGCTTCCATTTGATAGGGATGAAGTGTGCAAACTTAGTGAGTTTGTCCACAACTACCCATATGGTATCATTTCCTCTTTTGGACCTGGGTAGGCTGGTCACAAAGTCTATAGCTATGTTTTCCCACTTCCACTCCGGGATGCTCAAGTGTTTGAGCATACCATATGACCTCTGGTGTTCGATTTTAATTTGCTGACAAACAATGCATCTAGCTACATATTCAACAATCTCTTTTCTTCATGTTGTTCCACTAGTAGGTCATTTGCAGACCATTGTACATCTTGGTACTCCCTGGGTGGATGACGAATTCTGACTTGTGACCTTCATTCGTCACCTCCCTCTTGATTGCTGCATTATTGGGGACCTATAGACGATCGATCCCTCCATCCACGGACATGACGAAGTCTTGAGCTTCATGGCTGCACCTCTTGCGCATGTGGTCGAACACTGGATCAGCTGCTTGGGCAATAATAATTATGTTAACCAAGTCAGATTGTACTTGATGAATCATCAGTGTGACCTTAGTCCGGTTAGGTCTTGGGTTCCACATGATCATGTCTTTTAACTTTTTCCACATGTGTACCCTCATACTGACAAGTGATCATTCCCACTTCTTATTTAAAGCATCAGCAACTGAGTTGGTCTTCCCTGGGTGGTATTCAATTGTGACTTCGTAGTCCTTCAGGAACTCGATCCACCTCCTTTGTCTCATGTTAAGGTCTCTTTGGGGTAAGTAAGTACTGTTATGTATGTGTTGTGCAACACATTCAATTTACAATTTTTTCAATTAGTGATACTTACACAGGTAAGTCACAGTAAGTCAAATTGTTTCTCTGAAATCCTTTCTCTTTTAAGAAAATTGTGTCTATCTCTCTAAGGGGTCTTCTTAATTTAGTGGGGATCATGAGATTTTCCATAGACTTATTAGTTTCTGATATGTAGACAGTCAACTTGTGAAACTCTGATTTTCTCTCCATATAGTCTCTGGTCAGTATCTTCCCTATTTAATTTTATCATTATATCCTTCTTAAGCATGAGCGGACATGAAATCTTTTCATTTCTGAAACTTTGTGGATCCATTGGGACTGTCATCCACAAGAGTATGCACACTTAGAGTAATATTCCTAAGATGTAGGGAATTCTAAGGAGTAGCTATCAAAGTTTCAGAAACTTTCCTAGGAGACTTACGCATGTGGTTCGAGTATTTGAGCTCCTCACTAATTTTTGACTATCTAATGTTCTTCCCTTATAGTCTTAATTACTCTAGACTGATTACATTTTATTTCTTAGAACAATTAATTTTTATCTTTTTTGAATTCTCAACCATTTCCTTTGTATATTGGCTCCATATTACTTTATCTGATTTTTTCCATGGTAAAAAATTAAAACCCGGGTTGAACCTAATTCTCCAACTCAATCCGATTTTCTCAGTTCTTTTGATTTTATATAAAAATTGGTCTTGGATATCAACTCAGACCTGGCCCATGATTGGTTTGTGGTTGAAATGGTCGAACTGGTCGGTCTAGTCCGATTTTCAAAATATTGCGGATTAGACGAATCGAACCACCATTTTGCATAGAGTCTTCATGCTCCGTAATTGATGGAAATATAATAGATGGATAGTCTGCTAACAAGGTACATGATTTCGAAAAAAGTAACACATACACCCCTAGTACATGTTCTTTGACATTGAGGACATCCTCTTCGTGTGGCATGTACGGTGATTTGAATAATTAATAACGAATAATTATTAGCAACTAAAGATTAACGACTGGTGATTTAATTATTAAAATTAATAAAAGTGTTTGATAAATATAACATTTAAATAAGTTGATAAACATAAAATTACTAAAAATATTTTAAAATAATTATATAAATAATTTGCATAATTATATGTATCCTAAATTAAATAAGTCATTTTTATTTCAACTATTTTAATATTAATAAGACAAATAGTTAACTAAAATGTTTTATAAATTAATAAAATAATATTAAAATGGCCATAGTATAAAAGAATAAGTGTATCATGTAAATAGTATTTAGTAATAAAATATTTTGAAGGTACATTTCAAAATAAATTTCGACCAATGTTTTCTTAATCAGACCGGAGATCAAACTGGACGTCTAATTGGGTCAAGGTTGGGTCGGTCGAATCGGGTTCGATCGGATTGAACCGAATTTTTATTAAAATAATAATATTTAACAATATAAAATATATAACACAATTAATACTATATAATATGTTAAAAATTAATAAAAATATAATATTAGTTAGATATTAATCTAAAATATCATTTATTATGTTTCAAAAGGTTAATGCTTATTTAAAATAATGACTATTAATAATTATTATTATATTATTATTTGTTCTATAATACTAATGATGTTATAATTTTTTTTATACTACAACATTTTGTAAGAAGATAGAAAACTCTAATATTAACATATTAATTATAAATAACAATAAAAACTAATTATAATTTTAAAAGAATAGTGTTCAAAATAAGCTTTATTTTTATTTCGTCGATAAAATTCACATAAAACTTTTGCTCTGATATTTGATTACCTTTTTTTAATTTAATCAATTTTCTTTCTTCTTTAACTTTCTTTTTTCTTTTATATTTTATCGAGTAATTTTCTTGTACAGTCCCTCAACTTTGCCCGAATTTCACTTTGGTCCCCGAATTTTAGTTTGTAACAAATTGGTCCCTTAATTTTGTAACTTACTCATCGAAAGTCCCTTCACCTAAGATAGCAGGTTTTTCCGGTTTTCACTCCACGTAATAAAGCCACGTAAGTTAAAAATAAAAAATAAAAAATAAAAATATTGACGTAGAATTTAAATATTTTTTCAATAGTCTCTTACTTTAATTAGTTCTCGTTTTGGTCCCCTAACTTTAAATTATAACAAAATGATCCTCTAATTTTAGTTTGTAACTAAATGGTCTCTCAACTTTATAATACGTTCACCGAATGTCCCTTTTATATCAAAATAATGGTTTATCAATTTTTTGTCCATGTGAGAATATGAAAATTAATATTCCTTATATCTAAACTATTATATTCATTCGTGAGAATACGTCAACACAATAAATATTATTAATTTTCATCTCATACAAAAGTGACTTTTATAATTTTTATTCAAAAAATAGATACCGCCATCAAATTTCACCAGCACGTCATCTTCCTCCCAAACTTTGATGGTTGTTGGCCTTCTTTTTTCTGATGAAATTTATAAAAATCATTTACTTTTGCATGAGATGAAAACTAATAATATTCTATATGTTCATGTTATTCTCATATATGCATACAACAACATCGACACAAGAAATATTAATATCCGTATTCTCACATGAGATATTTTTTGTCCACGTGATATTAATATTTCTTGTGTCTATGTTCTTGTATGTATATGTGAGAATAACATGAACATATAGAATATTGTTAGTTTTCATCTTATGCAAAGTAAATGGATTTTATAAATTTCAACAGAAAAAAGAAGGTCAACAACCATCAAAATTTGGGAGGACGATGCACGTGCTGTTGAAATTTGATGGTGGTTGATATCCATTTTTTGAATAAAAATTACAAAAATTATAAAAAACTTTTGTATGAGATGAAAAGTAATAATATTTATTGTGTTGACATATTCTCACGAATGCATATAATAGTGTAGATATAATGAATATTAATTTTCATATTCTCACGTGAACAAAAAATTGATAAACCATTATTTTTATATAAAAAGGACCTTCGGTAAACGTACTATAAAGTTGAGGGACCATTTAGTTACAAACTAAAATTAGAGGAGCATTATGTTATAATTTAAAGTTAGGGGACTAAAATGAGAATTGAGTAAAGCTAAGGGACTATTTAAAAAATATTTAAACTCCACGTCAATATTTTTATTTTTTATTTTTTACTTACGTGGCTTTACCACGTGGAGTGAAAACCGAAAAAAACTTGCTATCTTAGGTGAAGGGACTTTCGACGAGTAAGTTGCAAAATTAAGGGACCAATTTGTTACAAACTAAAATTCAGGGACCAAAATGAAATCGGGCAAAGTTGAGGGACTATACAAGAAAATTACTCATATTTTATCCCACTCTTTAATTACTGATTTCACTTTTGTTTTTTTATTTTTACTTAAGTCAAATGTTACATGGTATTAATATTTTTTATTTTATTTTTCCTTTTATGTTAACTTCTTTCCATTTTCATTTACCTTTCCTCTTTTATTCTCTATATTATTATTTCCCTTTTTTACTTCTTTCTAATTTTATTTATTCATTTCCTATTTTGTATTTCCTTTTTTACTGCATTCATTGCATAATTCTGCATTAATCACACAAATCAACATTAAATGCATTATAACACAACTTTCTAAATTTAATTTCTTTTTATTTTTAGATTTTGAAAATGAACCGGGCTTTTACCAGGTTCACCGGTTTCTCAGATTTTCCCGGTTCAAGCCGATTCGAAGAAACATCCGGTTTTGACATAAAATCGAACGGGATGGTCGAACCGGTTTGCGGTTAAATCGGTTGAACCGGCCGGTCCAGTTCGATTTTAATAACATTGATTTCAACATTTTAGTAGCTATCTAGATGTTTATCTTTGACGGTATTTGATATGCCTTAAAAATAACGTGTATAGTAGCATATAGTGAGTTGACTAAGTTAATTCCCTATTTAAAGTGTTTGATATGTATAATTAATAACAGTAACAAGTCATTAAAATCTAACGTTTTGAAACGCTTGAAAGATTAACATCTAAGGTAATTACTAGCGTGTTTGAAATTTATTTCAAGTACACTATCAAACTATTTTATTATTATTTACTATTTGTATAAATATACTTATTCTTTTATATTACTTGACCAATTTATTATTATTTTATTAATTTATAAATCAATTGGATAATTATATATTAATATTACAATATTTATAATAAAAATAGGTTATTTAATTTATGATACATATAATAATGTAAACTATTTAAATAATTATTGATAGTCATTTTATGTTTATCGATTGATTCAAACGATACATTTGCAAAGCACTTTTATTAAGGTTCTCTTTAACACACTTTTAAACTATCGTCTATAGTAGCGCGTAGTGTGTTGATCAAGTTTATATGCTATTTAAGGTGTTTGGTAAGTACAATTAATAATAACGACAAGTGATTGAAATCAAATATTTTAAAATACTTGAAATACTACCATCTAGGGTAACTACTAATGTGTTGAAATTTATTTTCGAATATACCCTCAAAAGATTTCATTATTAATTATTATTTGTATGAAAACATTTATTCTTTACACCATATGACCACTTTATATTTGTTATTATTTTATAATTTTATAAATTATTTAGTTAACTTTTTTTAATGTAATGTTATTTATTAATATTAAATAGTCTTAAAAAATAAGTTATTTAATTTAGGATACATATAATAATGCAAATTATTTAAATAATTAGCTTTTTAGTCATTTTATGTTTATCAGCTGATTAAAATATTGTATTTGCCAAACACTTTATTAAATTTAATAATTAATTCGATGGTAGCTAATTGTTGATATTCAATTATTGATCGCTACCCGTTATTAATTATTCGAAATGCTAGTACATGCCAAACATAAATTAAATTTAATAATTAACTCATTACTAATCACTAATCTTTAGTCAATAATCATTATCCGCTTTTTGTCATTCAAATTGCTAGTATATGTCAAACAGAGCCTTTCGAGCATCTCAAAATATGGTGTTTCAATAGCTTATCATTATTATTAATTGTACTTATCAAATACCTTAAATAATATATTGACTTAAACTATGTCTAACAACAACAACAAGACATGATAGAGGGAGAGATGATGGAAAAATCTTTATTAATTAGTCAACTCATACACGCTACTATAGACACTATTCTAAAGGCGTGTCAATCGATGCCTAAGATCGAGAATTTCATGCTTCCATTTTCTTGTTGGATTGGATTTCGTAACACCTAAGTAGCCATGGATAATGGAACCTCTCTCAGCATGTTGAATTGATTGACCTGCAATAATACCTAACTGGCCAAGAAAGCTCATAGACATAAGTTGGTGCGAAACTTTCTGATTCAGACGATTCTTTATGCTCATAGAAAATAGATAGAATCAAGTTAATTACACATGTTTTAAACTCTAAAATTGATCAATAATATTTTTTGAATATTTTACAAAAAAAATATAAATTTAGTTTTTTGAAAAATATACATACTCAATAATTCGCTTTATTTCTTATTGACCTTTATTTTGATGGACCGTTAAGTAAAAAGAATAAAGAGTGAAATAAGGCTTTTAACTACAAATGGGATTAAGGGTGGGGCTATAAGTAGCTTCTCGCTAGCCCGAGTAATCTTCAAAAAATTTATCGTGATGGGGATAGATCATTGCAATTTTTGGTCTTCAACGAGGTATTCCTAGTAAGCACGAGTCACCAGCTCACGTTGACTACGTCTCTGCCCTTTGTACACACTGGCCGTCTGTAACACTTAGCGCCCGCTCGAAATCCAAAATCGAGAAGTCCAGCTTCGATATGGCTTGCGCAGCGAAGATCACCTCAATCCGTAGAGTTGGCAAACCTTCGGGGGTAAAGTGGCGGTTACTATAACTACCTGTGCAGCGGTTACAATAACTACCCAGGTGGCAGTTACAAGAACTACCCATGCGACAGTTGTGAGAACTACCCATACGGCGGTTACCGTAACTACCAAGTAGCGGTTACCATAACTACTTCGGAGATAGTTATGATAACTACCCACAACGGCTGTGAGGGAAAGACGACTGATTGACTAAAAGACATGCATAGAACTTCCTCGACGAAAGAGTGCCTTGGAAGGGTGCATGGAGTGATTTCGAATTACCAACAGGTGCCAAGCACCAAAAGGTGTCAATGCAAGATAGAAGTTGCCAAAGGGGCAAAAATCAAATGAAGGGGTGCGAAGTGAGGTAACTCCTTAGTGGTTGGAAAAACCACCAGTCTTAGGCCTACAAAAGAGGATTTCAGCCAAGGCATTGGGGATGGATGGATGCATGCGAATGACATGCAGGCCAAGGCACGTAGTTGAGGCAAAATAGTGAAGGAAAGTCCCTATTCGGTTGTTCTAACTTGAGAGTGCATTGTGGGGAAGATGCACGTGGCCACGGTGCGAAGAACTTCATCCTACGACTGTCTTAACGTCTCCAGCCCGTCTTGTATTCCAGGAAGTGATCTTGCTCTTCTAGAGTTCCTTGACAAAGGAGGAGTGTTCCGCTGCGACTTGGGCTGCTTAGTCTTCCTGGGGTGAAGAAGTGCTAAGGCCATCACGACTTGAGAGATTAAGCCCGTGATAGTTTTGGTATCAGAGCCGCTTCCTGGAATGAGACTTGCAAGACAATGGACGATGATCATCGAAGGAGAAAGACAGGCAAATGGGTGAAGCCTCACTATTGTGTGGACTGTGAGGCGACTTGCCTATGCCAAAGTGACATAGCAACCAATGCCAACCGAAGGATGTTGGGCCTGCGTCATGAATTGGAAGATTGTCAGGAACACCTCTTGGAGATGGAAGATGTGGGTAACCAACTAGTCGTGTTGGAAAGGAGAATGAGAGTCTCCTTTGCTCAAGAAGTCATGCGGTTGGAAAGGAACTTTGATGACAGGTTCCGAACCTTGGAAAGGGAGAATGCAGTTCTTTGAAACTTTATGCAGGAGAACTGGCCAAAGTAGGAGCCAAGGCGAGTGCAACAGGCGGGGATTGAGGGATCTACATCCATGCCAGGGCTGCTCGGAGTGTAGACAAGCCACAACCTTCTGAGGAAGCATTCGTATGCAACTTCTGTGGAGCCAACCATCGCATCAGATACTGCTTGAAATGGATGGAACTTGTCTGGGAAACAGAGGCAGGATCGTCCCTAGAAAGTCATGGTGATGTCTTTGAGTAGTCCCGAAGCAAGGATCCTGCGAAGGATCTAGGCGTCCACTAGGAGGTGTGGATGTGGTGTAGCGACAAGGGGCCAACACCAGACGCTGCACGGTCTTCGCGACACCGAAGGCCAAAGGAATTGAAGTTGGCTACAGATTGTGAAAGGAGGCACAACCATCTGGGCTGAAGCATTCGGCCAAGAGTTTCTAGCAGGAAGGGCACAATGACGACGACTTGAGGTGGACATTTCGTCAACGCACATGCCACTGGAAGAGCCGCTTGGTGAAGTGACTCGTGGAGGGGGTTTTTAGGAAGATCTTGAGTGATTGTAATTGTGAGGAGTGATCATGTATTGTAAGGTTCTGAAGGTGGCAGAATATGTGTCCTCAAATTGCAATAAAAGACTTCCTTTCCTCTCATTTGTCTTGTTCCTTATTTTCTGTATGAATGTCCTAAAATGATTCGAGGGGAACGAACTCATGCAAACCACGAGAAGCATTAAGGTCGTGACCTAAGCTTTGTGGGGGACAACAACAGGGAAGCCTTCAAAAGAAAGAAGGGATTATGTGGCAGAAAAAGGGCAATGACACGTGAAATCTCTAAGGAGAGTGTCACTGGTAGACACTAGGAGATTTGGAAGGTTGAATGACCCGGATTGGTATTCAAATAGATGTCATGTGTAGACATCAAAGTGGAAAGTTGAATGACCCGGATTGGTATTCAACAAGTTGTCGTGTGTAGACATAGAAGTGTAAAGTTGAATGACTCGGACTGGTATTCAACAAGATGTCAAAGGGAGACATCGTAAAGACATTGCTAAGTTGAATGATAGAGACAACATTCAACAAGGGAGTACTGTTGAATCTAAGATCCCGAGATTGTTTTGAATGATCACAAATTTGTAAGTGAACTCAATATGTACTAATGAACTTGTTTGAGCTGATTTCTGTAACAGGACATAAACAAGTTCAGTACAGTAATCGACCTGAGCTAAAGCAATGGGCGACCACTGCACACGTAATACATATCATGAAGAACCATATGTGCAGTGGGCATCCTAAGGAAATAAGCGGTCGACCAGCAGAAGGAGGATGAGGTCATATAAACAGCAAAGTATATGGAGGAGGAGGCATATACAGTCGACCCAAGATATAAAGAGGGCGACTAGTATTGAAGGATTGTGGGGGCAGTCAAGAGGAAGACCGGTCGATCAGAGTTGAAGAAAGAACGACCGGAGGAAAAGGCTTAAAGGAGGAGGACGTCCGATGATTGATGAATGGGCGACCCCAACAACAACATCTTCTAATACATTTGGGGTGCGGTCGTCCGGAGGGCTCAGGAGGAGACAGTGG
>LTAE01015166.1:0-10665 GCA_001647135.1 Pontederia paniculata | reverse complement strand
AGAGAGAGAGAGAGAGAGAGAGAGATGGAGAGAGAGAGAGAGAGAGAGAGAGAGAGAGACTGTGACACTTTTTGGAGCGCCCTTTTACGTAGGGCTTCTTTTTTTTGGCCTCTGTGGGCCGTGTGTGATAAATAGTATTGGGTTGGGCGCCTATGAAGATGCAGAAAAAAGGGACTTGCCAGCAAATTCCATGGCTTTTACATCCTGCTGGAAAATAGGGCAGGCTGACACGCCAGGGCGACGACTATAATTACAAAAAATGTTTAATTATTTATTTTAGAATATTCAAGATTAAGATTATTTATTTATTATATTTTAAAACATATTAATAGTTAATATTATCATGGTTGAGTGATGTAATTTGTATTGGAATTCTGATTGGAGCCCATATTCGTAGTTGCTAGGGCAAAAGTCTTACATTCTGATCGTAAATAAGGTATCCTCAAAAAAAAAAAAATTGGATAGATAAATAGATAGGGAGAGACTTGCAGCTTTACAAGTTGTCCACCCATTTCTTAGATCAAGCTACCAAATCAAAGAAATTAGGTTGGGCAGATTTGTGTCCAAGAGTATCACAATAACTAGTAGCTTTGGGTTCAATCCCTAAAAATAATTAATTTGATTAGAATTTATCTTTTCGCTCTTCTACGAACATCGAATTAGTCAAATATTAATAGTCCTAAACATCGATGAGTTTAGACCAAAAAAAAACTTAAGTTGCATGTACTATATTATCATTTGATATTACATGTCGATTTAAATTGTCTCTTAGAAAAATTTTCAATTATTAAATTGTCGATAACGTATTTTATTTAGCATATTGATAATTTTTATTATCTTATTTCTTATATAATAAATATTAAATAATGTATAACTTTTATCTAAATACTTTTGAACAACGTAGGTAAATTTATATAAATTGATTTGATTTTGTGAATTTGAATCACAAATATAAGTTTTAAACTCATATAAATTTATAAAATAAATAGTATATTATTTTCTAAAAATGATAATAATAAATTATTATTATATTATAATAAGAAAATAATAAAGATGCTACATATTTAAGTAGATAATATCATATGTTATATATTGTCAATCGTAAAATATAAGATCTACAATGAATATAAATTCTTATCTCTCTTTAAAAACTTTTTTCCATCCACTGCAAATTTAGATTGATAAGATAGATATACAATACTACCTATTTAAGTATATAGCACCTATATTAAATCCTTACAATAATTAATAGTAAATTATTTATTATTTATAATATATGAATAATCTACTATGATTAGTTAGTCATATTAATTAATATAAGTAATAATGATCTAATAATAATAATAGTAATAATATTATTATTATTATTATTATTATTATTATTTATTTGATTATTTTATCATTTATTGAATACAATTTTAAAGGATGAACGTGAAAAGAAAAAATAAGATTGTCATCCAAGTAGAATATAGATTGCCACCTTTTTAACAATCTATATTCCCATTTCATAAACAATTTGAGCATGAGATATTGTTTACAAATTAAAATAAGTAAATAAGGTAATATAATGAGATCATATAATCGTAATATGAAAAGATTATCTTTAAAAAAATGTTCTAAGATGAAAGCTCTTGATAAAACTTAATCTTTGATGATCTAATTTGTGTAGAAAGATACTCACCTGCTCTCTGATGCTCTAAGGTTGCGTTCACTGCATTATCATTTATACAGTACTTGGTAATTTACATTATCTCTAAGATTACGAGGAATGTGCATTGCTTTGTTTAGTATGCATAAAAAATATGACTGAAAATCTATATTATCTTATTTACTATCTATTTTTTTTAATAAATATTGTATAAATTTTACCAAAATATCCTTTAAAAAATAGTTAAGCTTATATATTTATATAAATTTAATTTAAATTTGATGAACTTGAATCGCAAACATACATTCTAAACTCATAAAATTTGTACACCAAACAAATAAATATATAAAGTAAATAATATATAATTTTCTAAAAATGATCATAATAAATTAATAAAAACTCTTCTAAATTATTTTTAAATTAAAATAATTAATATTATATTATTTATAATATATGAACAATCTATTATAATTAATTAATAATACTATTAAAATAATAATAATAATAATCAATTTAACGATAATGATAAAATAAAAATATTATTATAGTGATTAATAATAATTATACTTATTAATAAAATATTATATTATTATTTATTTGGTTATCTTATTATTTGTTTAAATAAAATTTTAAAGGACTAATGTTGAAAAAAATTATAATAGATTGTCAATCAATTGGCAATCTAGACTACCTCCTCTTCCATGGACAATCTAGATTGTCTACAAAATTAAAACAAGTGAACAAGGGAATGTGGTGGGCCCAAATAATTTAAATAATATTACTCGGCAATATGAAAAGATTACTTCGAAAAAAATGACTCCTAAATTGTGTAGAAAGATACTCACACACGTAAAACGTTCGACATGTCAATTAACTAATTGTGGATACTTTCATTTTTGACATATTTAAATTAGAGTTTAATGGAGATGCTACTTGCTGACTACTTCGTAGAATATTAGATATATATGATAGATCTAATAAATAATAACAAACTTTTTTAAAAAAAAGAAGATATTATATCCATCATAAATTTAATAACTTATTATGAACAAGATAAGTAGTATCTACCTAAGTAGATAACATCTTTATTATTTTTTTAAAATTAAGATTATTAATTCATTCAAAATTTAAAATGAAGAACAATTCTCATATTTAAAATTGTGGATGGAGTTTTTTTTCTCCCATTTATCGAATGAAATAAAGGCTACACTTTAACTGTTTCAAATTTGTTAAATTTAACGGTATACATTCATATAAATATCGTTAAATTCAATTTCTCTTGTACATGTTAAATGTGCAAGTCCCTCAGAAAAAAAACTTTAATATTCATATTTATATTTTTTTATACTAATCATATTGAGATAGAAAAACATAAGTAAAGCTAATCAACTATCTTCCATGAGCGATTGAAATCATTTATGTCCCAAGATATAACTATTTTTTTAAAATACGAGTTAGTTTACCTTACTTCTAATTTAGTTCCTACTTTATATTAAGTATGTTTTGTAAAAATAGAATTATTATTAAATTTTTATCATATTAATTAATTGATTATTACTGAAACCATTTTCTTGTTGTTGACTAATAAGATTATAAAAATAATATAGGCGAATACTTGATAAATGGAAATGACTCGAATTTATTAAGATGTAATAAACATTATTACTTTAAATTACCTCATATGGTATTTAACAACTTACGAAACATTAATTGAACTAAGCATTAATGCATTTACTTACTGCTACTAAAAATTCTGAATCCTTAATATCAAAGAGATCCTAATGAAGGTCTCGTTCATTGCAATGGAATTTGATACTGCATACTGATGTTACATATATGACATACCACACCCATTATGGGTGTTCCCCCGGGTTTAAGTCTCACAGACTTTACCTGCAATCTCAAATAATAACACATTGAAGAAAGAATACTGGAAGGATGATCTCATCAGACTCGTCCAGCTTGTAGTAAAATGTACTTATGTCTAATGAGTCCAACCCTTCTCGTGACGATCCACCCCGATATAGTCGACCGTTAGTCGTCACGAGAAGTAAAATAGACATAACACTATATAAAGTTCAAATAATTGAACGTTGCAGAAACATGATAAGGAGAAATATTCTAACTCTTGAAATTGCCAAAAATTCCGACAGCAACTCGACGTAAAATGGATAAATAGCAAAAATGTTCATGTATACAACAATTTATATAAACTGAATATATCATAAAAGGGAATAACTATCCATAAAAGGACATATTTGTGATCACAGGAGCACGATGACTCAGTAACAATATACGAATATAAGGAACACTAGTCCTCGGAAAATTCACAAGTGGGATATAATCAAAATCTCAATCCGAATGGCCAAAACGGATGAATAACAAGAGATAAATGGAAAGTTAGGAACTATACAAGTTTCCTACTCATATATAAATGCTGTAAGCAAAGATAACTAGACTACTTTAGTCCGACGACCTCACACATGTCAAACCCCAACCCATGCACATCACATAACATATCTAGCAGTCGTCACCTGCAAAATAGGAAGAGGGGTGAGCATAAAGATAGCTCAGTGAGTGGAGGAAACACAATATCGAAAATTCGGAGTTGATCATTCTCCGATGCTATGCAAAATCTCGCCACGAGGCGATTTTTATTATGACATGTCATATATGTATGAATGCACATGCAATTCATAAAAGGAGAAATACTAATCTAGAAAGAATCATCAAATCCCGCGAAACTCGAGAATCCGAGAAAACATCATAAGAACCATCGATAAGTCCATAAAGGAACAAGTGCCACATTTCATGAATCTAAGTATGATATAATTTATTTAAAAAGCATGTCACACACTCATTCATTCCATACGATGCAGAACATACACATTGATGCAATAATCCATTCCGAAAAGACGTCTTACCTCGGCGTAAGACTATAGACGACTACTAGAGCATACTTACTATTATTGTGATAATTCTACTCACCTCGATATCGCGTGATCTCATCAAATCCAATGCGTCTGAGTCTGATCAACAACGACAATACCCTAATAAATAAGTTCATACTACTCTAGGACTTGAAATGATGATTATAACATTTAATCTAATTAAGTATAATTTTCAGATTTAATTATTAACACCCATTTAATAATCTGAATTTAATTATTTTAAGTAAATATTTATCTTCTATGATTAATTAATTATTAGGTATAATATCTTGGGTCAAATCAATATAATTATTACATTATATAATTGATTTATATATAGAGAGATGAGACATATATGTATATATTATATTTATATATATCACATTCTCTGAGCATTCTCTTACTCGTTAATCCAAGCAATATGATGAATCCCATACATATGGCAGCTCAACATCCCATGCATGTATAACCTCTTTTCTTTGTTTGACACTAATGCTACTTTTCCATATTCTTACATAGATACACATACACATGTAAATATTTATTATAGTTGTCCCATTGGTATAAGTGCTTTTTATGTCAGTAGCATCTAGTTTAATTTATCATCATATAATATATTGTTTTAACTTTATTATCATTTGTACCTTACCTATATAGTTTAAATTCAAGGGAAATTATCATCAATAGATTCGATTATTCTATCATTTAGCTAATTAACAACTTACACAATAGAGCTTCATTTGTCGCATTAATAGCATCACTCGTATGAACAACTTAACATATACAAATTATTTTGCTAAGGATAACCTTTATCGGCTTCTGATTAATTGTTTTATTAACTCCTATTCATGCATCTATTTAACTGAGCAGTTTACTCAAGCCAATCGACTTGAGAACCATCATTGTTAATCTTAAACTTCCATGTACTTTTCTTTTAGAGGAAAAATGTAGCATCATATAGAGTTCATGAATCAATGAATGATGGTTACAGTACTTTTCTTTTAGAGGAAAAAAGATGACTAACCCGGGTGTTAATGATGGTGACATTACTACTGATCTGAAGTATTACTAAATTGACAAACAATAAATGACCCATGTTTAAATGAACATATCACTCTAATCAAATCATAATGGTGATCGACATTCAGGAGCTCAATTGCCAAACGTTGACCAGATTAGAGTTAGGTCAAATCGTAGGAGACATGATGCTCAAAGAAATTCTGTTTTAGAATGTTGGCACATGAGTCATTGAGTATTTATCTGACATAGGTTGTTCTGTTAGCAGATTAATTAAATAAGATTTTGTGGGAACTTTTATGAGCTTAAGAAATCGATGCACTAGAGAGGATTATATTTTTTTAACTTGAAAAGGGTTTAAAGTTCTCAAGCCTTTTCCTTAAGTTAAAATATTTTCTAACAGAATAGTTGGGAAGTACTCGGGAGAAAAAAAAAATAATTAGGCACCAGAACATAGAAGATGATTAAAAAATTATGATTAACACGTAAAAGAATATATATTTTCTACTGATGTTTTAAATACGCATAAGGATCAATAAGAGGGCACAAAGATTTTTTTAGGAGAGTGCATGAAGATTTTGAAGAAGGCAAATTTTTTTTTTTTTTTCTGGAGAAAGACATGAATGGCTGTCAAGGTGGACAATCATCTTTGTTCATTTATGAAAACTATGCTGCAGATGCCAATGCCAAAAATACTAAAGATAGGACAAAATGACAAATGATCAGCCCACTCTCTCAGCAGGGATCACATAAAGATGCAGAATCAATTTCTCAAACACTAGAAATTAAGAAAACACACACACACACACCACAATGAGATATGAATCAGTAATTGTAATAACTTTTGTTGGTATCTTCCACAAAATCCGACCTGAGCAGAAGTTATTTGAGAGGAAATAGAATAGAAAGATCGTTTGGGAGGATTTATAATTTCAGAACACATACTAATCTATGTAACTCAACATTATCCTTTGATAATGTTTATTGTTTATTGGAAAATAGTTTGAGGCTTTTCAAAATTCAACTTTCTTCTGAAATAAAGAAATGCAATACACCTCAGGGAAAAAGAAACACAATACATGTGAAAAACGTGAATCACTGACCTCATTCACAATACCATCTCCACCAACACATATGATTCCTAAAAATGGCATTTTGAAAACAAAAAAAGGATTAGTATTGAAAAATAAAGTAGAGTGTATGAAATAGAGAATAAACTGGAGAATCACGGTGTACTATCAGGGCATGTGCTGAAATCAGTGGTAGAAGCAAGCTTTCTTGAGTGACCTGCTGAGGTTGTTTTAACTACCTTCATTCTAAAGCCTGCAAGCTGGCAAAGGTTTCTACATGAATGATCAAACATAAACACCCAGAGTGGTAATCTTTAAAGAATCCCTAAAGCGAAAAATATACATATTTTAAGGGTGAAAAATATACATTTGAACGTGCCTATTGCGATCTCTGAAGCTATGTATGTAAAACATAAGAAAAATATATACAAGTAAGCAATTAACACAAGAAACACATAACAAAGCTTAATGTATCAGATGCAAAAGATGATTTTTACAAACCATAATCATAATTGCATGTTCCGTACAACAATCTCCTACTAAAGGAACAGAATAACCAAGATTAATTTCAACACACTAAGGAAAAGCAAATTGTAGTGTTGGAATATACTCGATCATGTTAGTCTCATGAGACCTAATAACATAATAACAAGACCTAATATCCATAATAACCTTCCATGTAAAATATACTCATGATAGTCTCACAATTGAGTTGTTTGCCAAAGAACTTAGTCACCAAGGTTCAAATGCAGTAGACATATAACTGCAAGTGTTTATCGGCTACAGATTAATCGCCTAAAAAGTGTTCACAAAGCTAATTAGTTCAGCCCAATATGAAACAACCACCTACTCTACTGATTTGAATTTCGATATATAGCAGAATATGCTGAACAATAATTGTAAGAGCAACAGCCTGGGAAAGATGCAGCAAACTGGGAGAAAGAAATTCTCCTAACTATGCAGACAGCAAATGTACCCAATAAAGCGGACAGTAAGATATTCATAGACTGCACATAATGAGGATAAGATGGATTAGAAAGAACTCAAATATTTTCAATTGATTGCAGATCAAGCACAAACTTACCAGATCTGACCATCTAAACTTTACTAACTTTAAGCTTTATTTCTTGATGACGATGAGAAAGAAAATAGTGAACAGGAGTGTTGATCAGCTTGTACGATTTACAAAGTTCGATTAACTGGCTCATCACAAACATACTAACAGTATGTCAACAAGAAATCTTAAGCAGAATAGATATCAAACAATTAGCTTTGAAGGCTCATGAAAATCCATTTATCAGGAGTATGCGCACTGCCTGTCTCAAGCATACTGGATGTCAAATTCTGGAGTAATATTATTGTTTATAATGCTACTGAAAAAAATCTGTTATCCCAACAGGCTGCGATTGCATCAGGTCCTTTTTTTTCTTTCATGCCTTGGTTAAACTAATGCTAAACAAATGATGAGCAAGGCCTTGCTTGTAAGTTTTGCATTGACACCATCAGTTTTTTAGAACTTATCTTCATTCCTACTGGTACTCTTAGCTTTCTTGTAAAGGGCAAGCCTTCAGAGAAAACATCATATCCAAGCAGATCGCTCTTTTCATCCCCTACATCTATCCTGTGTTCATGTGCCTTTTCCTTTTCAGGATATTCATTGGCGATACTAACACCAGATTTATTTAATGAGTTTACTTTCTCCTTTTTTTTTCAGGAAAAACATTCTGAGATGACTGTTGCTCAGCTGTTGTTTAAGAAAGTTTGTTGCTTATGCAACGAAAAGATAGTTGCAGCAACCCCTTTGGTGCATTTTGGGGACAGTCAGATGTGCTCTGCATCATTTTTTTCCCAGCAGAAGTTCGATGCATGTGTACAGAACACTGCTGCAGAGAAGTATTGATAGCTGATATTCTGCAGGTATCATCATTCCACTGTTCCCATGGGAAATTTTAAACATAACACAGAGTCCTGCATAATTTGGCATTAATCTAAGATATGAGTAATACAAAAAAGAAAGGGATGAAGGAATATGTGAACCCTTTGGGTTCATACATGTGGATCCATCATTGGATCAAAACCTAACGGTGAATATTAATCAATGAGGTCATGATGACATCATAAAAATTTATGATACGGAATGCTATGATATGTTGCCACTAGGGCTGGAAATAAGTCAGGCCGTTCGTGAGCGGCTCGTGGCTTGGCCTATTTTGAACCTTGTTCGGCTCGTCTTTCTAGATAAATAAGCGAAGTTCGAAATTAAGATTTGACATTTCTATTTAGACATGTTTGATTCGTCTATATTAGATCTAGTTTGTTAGCTTATAAGACCAACTTATATAATTAATATATATTATAAAGCTTAAAAAGTGTTTAGCGCATGAGCCAAAATTATTAATATTTTGATTCAAAAAAATTAAATATAATGTGAAAGAGGTACAATAAGTCACCTTTATTCAAAATTATTATTTTTAGTGTGTTAAATATGTACAATGTTAAAACGCACAATATTTTTTTTATATTATAAATATAATTTAAAATATAATTTAATATATATTTGTTAATTAATAAATACGACTTAATAAACTATTAAGCTAGGTCAGACTTATTAAATTTAATAAACAAATCAGGTCAAACTTAATTTATAAGTCTATTATAGGCCTTTGGCCTAGCTCATTTATTAAATTTTTTAAACGGATCTGGTCTATTTAAACGTTGGCCTACCTCGGCTCGACTCTTGTCCATCCCTAGTTGCCACCCAATAAAATTAGAATAGTTATGTATGTTCCGCACATCTGAACGTCACATTTTAGTTTATGATGATTAAGATACTCAATTTCATCATAGCACGGGAGGAAGAAATGAAGATTGTAGGATTACCAAGAAAAGATGGTTACATACAAATTTTGGTCCATAAGTAAAACAAATACATGAACCTTCTTAACACGACTGCTAAATTGACCTCCTCCGCCATCAAGGATCTATGAACCTAGGGACTTATGAAGCTCAATTCTTCCAAAGTAAAAGTTATTCCCAATTCCAAATCAAAATTTTTATAACTCAGTAGACTTGCACATGATGTCCAACTTGTTTCAAGTTCTAATGCAATGAAATGAGCAGTAATGTCTGGCAACTTCTTTCAATTTTAATTGTCAAGTATCTTATCGAAATCGACTTATTATATAATCTCATTTATAGAAAACAAACATCTCAATTATATAATTTGCAACTCAGAAACCAATCCACTGCCTGAACTTCTGAGATTCAGTAACAAGTTCCGGAACTTACAGAATCGTGAGACAAAGAGTTGATCGCCTTCAAAACAATAATGCAACCCGAAAGTACACAATACTCGGTGGATCGCGTTAAAAATACTGGTTATAAAAAATGCTCTCGATTGTAACAATTCTAGATCATCCTAAAACTACCTTCACCTAATAACTAATGACAAAACAAGATGTAACGCCCCAAAAACGCGCCCCGCCACGCGGACGAATCAATATTCGCCACGTGCACGGAACGATCTCCGGGACGCTACGGGACAATTAACCTTGACTTGACCATTGACAATCCTGGTCAAACCACATAAAACTCAAAGAAAACAATATAACTTAAATCAAGATGAAATAAAATCAGCGAAGACAATTGAGATCACGACAAGAGTTCAAATCGACAGAAGACACTAGACTTTGATAAAAGATAACATAATCTGAGTACTTGACTTGACATACAATAACTTGTCCATAAAGGTCACTTAACATGAGAAAGACATAAAGATTACAACATTTGCCCGAAGGCGATACATAGTCCAAAAGAAAGACGATACATAACATAATTTGACTCTAAGACCAGTCCATTGCTTAACCATGTGCTTTGACCATAATGAGCAGCACCATCATCACATAAGCATCATTATTACTTCGCACCTGCAGGATCCCCAAGCAGGGGACTTTCATCCCGTTAGAGTATGTAAAGGCCGAAGAATAAGTGAATCATATCA
>LTAE01015165.1:0-10665 GCA_001647135.1 Pontederia paniculata | reverse complement strand
AGACTTCCTATATATCTGAGTCACCTGACAGTGTATTCAGAAAGCCATATCTAATGAGTTTCATTTCACTGCAAAACCCTTGAGAGAAGATAAACTTAAACTTGCTCAAAAGGAGAAATTAGGATATTAAATACATGACAAATACTTATTTTCATCTAGATGCCTATTCTAAGTCGAAATGCAAAGGACCCTGAATAGCTAAAGATGAAATGGTTAAGATGCTTAAGGTTCAGGACAACTTCGGGTGTTCTGAACATATTGTTGACATCTAGTGATCCCGACCATTGAAAATGATTGGAATTAATCTTGTATTATTGAGATTTGAATGAACGAAATATTAATCTTGTATTATTGAGATTTGAAAATGATTGCTTTTCTCGTAATTGAGTTTTAGCCCTAAAATGCATAAGTTATTGGGTCTTAAGAAATTTTATATGGAATTATAGTTGTACTTATGAAAGTTTGAGGCTTTCAATTGATGTGTTTTTATCCAAATTCTATAATCTATCTTCATATGGGGTTTCTGATAGGTTATAATATATGATGGGCATATATTGAAGTGTAGTTTCTCGGAAATCAAGAATTAATGAAATTCGAGATGTATGTAGAGAGATATGATTGAAATACTAACCTAGTGTCAAATTATTTCGAGAAGTAACATGTCTTAACTATCAAATTCATCATAAATTGTAATGATCAAATTGGAGAATGAATAGAATAGTGATATGCATGAGTTACCTTGTACTGGAACTTTGAATGACTTGAAAAAGAAAGTGTATGAGGAGTTATGGGTGATTTAATACTCAGCTGCAAGAATCTTAAAAATAAAATTAATGAACAAAATTTTAGAATTTTTTGAGAATGAATGGTGAAGAAGTAAGATATGTAGATTTTATATGTAAGTCCCTTGAAAGTCTACTTTAAATTAAGATTGGAATATTTTCAAATGGATGACTATGAATTAAGTTATGAATTTTGTATTGACACCGTGTCAAATCTATCCAAAGATGAAAATTGAGATTTCATATGAGATGGTTAAAATATCTTATAATGGACAATATCATTCTTGTGAACAAGCTAAAGTGGAGTGCAAAAGAATTATTGTAAAAGTTTTAGATGGGACTGTAAGGATATTTTTAGTCGTGACCAGGTTTTATAGTTATTAATTATTTTTTCGAATATTCTTCTATATATATAATGATGATTTTATTAATTGAATGATTGATATATGAGGTGCAAAAACCGAGATTCCATGATAAGGATCTAAAAAGAATGTTGATGTGATTGAATTGATCCATAATGGTATGATTTGGTTCCTAGTGAATTGACTCCTAGTATGGGATAATTGGGTTATTTTAGGAATACCTGAAAAGGATTCTTTTTAGGTTCAATGAGATTCCTTCAAAAACAATTGTTCAATTTGGTCCCTTTGGAAAACAATGGTATAACAGATTCTTTAGGCCCTGCTAGTTTTAATGGCACTTGGAAAAAAAACCAATGACTTTTATGATTGTTAATTGCTCACTAATGATTGATTGTTTTAATCGAATAACTTAGGATAACGAATAATCAAAAGAGTAAATGAGTCCTAAGTACAATATGAAATTGAGCTTGAACCTATTGTCAAAGAATATTGGGCATTGTATCAGAAATGTAATTGAGGTTCTTGCAATTGAATAATAAAAAATATTGAGAAGGAATAAATGAGGAAATGGGAAGACTAATAGGAAAAATGAATGAAAATGAGATTTATGGACATTATTTTTGGCGCTTATCATGACTTTTATATATGATAAATTCTATATTCTTTTACATATTGGGTTTTTTCATCCCCGTCCCCTACTATTGATCTTACAAGCAATGAACACAATTAATAGATGATGGCACTAGTGGTAATAGTAATGTTCGTGACATTGATGGCTTGCACATATTTAAAAGTCTAGTCTTGAGTTATATTTCAGCTTTCCCACGGAGTTGTTGAACTTTTATTAATAATGTTTTTTTATTATTGAACAATTTAATAGAATATTATATTTGGCTAAACATATTTTATGGAGTTCTATTTTGAAAGATTATAATTTTGGCATTGTTCAATTTCATGAAGTGTTCATATTGTTGACCAATCTTTTGGTCAAATGTAAAATCAAGAAGAATGTCGTAACGTCTTCAAGTCTATATTTCGTCAGATGGCAAAGTGTAAATTTGGGAGTGTTGATAGTATTTCACAAACTAAATAAGTGACAATTTGTAAAAGAAAAAATAGACCGTATATCATTTAAATTATATTTGAAATTATTATTATTATAAAGAAAGAAAAATATTATTATTATTTTAAATCGTTATATTAATATTATAACTATAATTACTCCAAAGTCTTCATTAAAATTTTACTATTTATTAAAATCCTAGATGAAGGGGATGAATTAGAGATAAACAAATATTTTGATAACTGAAACTTCTAATGAACTTTCAAGTTTCAACCAAACATGCGGAGTTAACGTAATGACCCGGAAGTCTTGCATGACATTCTTCTCGTGGAACTATGAATTTCGAGTCACGCAAGGCTTTGACCATCGAAAACATGCACCATGAACGGGTTACTTTGGATCGTCTAATGAATATGTGAACTTTGCTTTGACTTCTGACTGGTCTGCACTCCAACTAAGACGTGACGACTTACTCATATGCATGACCCTCGACCTTGGAATTACGTAGTGCATATTCCATGCACCAAAACTTACTATAATATTTCCACGCATCATGCATCATGCATCCTGCAGGAATCTTAAGGGTCAAATAAATCTTCTTGATTCAGACATCATATATGCAGTAGCTTCATACGAAAGACATTTTAAATTGCAGTTGCAAAATAAAATAAAATAAAATAAATCCATTAACCAACATAAACCGAGGTATAAGCCACCAAGTAGATCTATATAAGAAGCCTTACATTGCACCACAAGGGCCACAGCACATACCGTCCTCTTAAGTAATCAAAGCACGCATTTATCATTCCCGAAGAAGAGAGGATTACTTAGTTAATTAAATGGAGGTGGCCAAAGTGGTACTTCTTCTGCTGCTGATCACGACTGCTGCAACTGCAAGGCCATTAATGGCAGACGGGGAAGAGGGAAGTATGGCTGCTCACGCCAACAAAGTTCTCGCTCTGGAGTCCCTTCCCAAGGACCCGAATGCGCCGTCGTCGAGTTCTTCGAGTTGCTCCACCAACGGCCTGCCCTCCGGTTCCTGCCCCATTCCGCCACACTCAAACAAAAGGCATTAATTATATATAGTATGCACACCTACGTATCACTTGTTGTCCTAATTAAGAACCAGGCTACAGGGCAGTCAAGATGCTTAAATAATTTTCTTATTATTCTATTAATCTTTTATTTAGAGATTCATGCATTCGTAAAAAGGGACGAGGAAGGATTACTTGTTGTACTTATAGTGAATTGTTCTATTTGCAAAATAGACAAGTTTAATAAATTCCTTATCATTTTATTTATCTTTCATTATATATTCATGGATTTTGTAAAGGAGCCAATGAAGGATTACTATCTGTATTAAATGGTGATTTGTTCTACTTGCCAAATAAACAAGTTTATTGGGAGTTTGGGATTAATTGCTTTTGACTCCAAGGTTCAAATGAGATGACTTGTAAATTTTAGTTTTGCAGCCTAGACAATCATTATTCGATTCAATATTTATTTCTATATTTATGATTTTAAATTATTAACACCTCACTAATTCGATGTTCGGATATTTATGTATCGATCAAATATCAAGAATTAAACCTAGAGCTATGAACTACCTTTACTATCCAACTATATCAATCAAACAGATTATTGTTTGATCTAATTTAATATTCATACTTGATGTGATATAAAATTATAATGCATCTAGTGGCACCTGATGCTTGACCATCGATTTCTCTCTAACATGTTTGGTTTGATCCAAATCCATATCGGGCAATTAATATTAAGGGTAAAAATGTATAAATATTTTCGTTAGAACATATTATTTATCTTTCAAACACAAAATATTTAAAAACTGCAATGATATAAAAGAGAGATTGACCTTTAAAGAAAGACTGATAGTCATTGTCGAAAAAGTATAGTAGTTGCAGGATCTCACATTAAGGTATTTTACAAGCTATAATTGACTTCTTCTATATTTTATTGTATTTTAGTATTTGAGTCACAAAGCATATATATATACTCAAACCAACAATTTCTTTTGTTACATAAATAATTATATGTTTTTACGGTTCGTTCCATTGAAGAATTATTTTTACTTATAAGCATTATCATTTTAATAATTTTTAGAAAGATTAAATAATTCTATCCATTTGATAGAATAGTTTCAACATAGTTACTTTTTTCAAAATTTCAGCTCTCTTCTTACTATTTTTATAATATCTTGGTGAAATAAAATAGAATAAATTCATCTTTATTCTTTTATAAGCTGCTACGAAATTCTTTTTATAATAATTATAACTAACTTTTTTTATCATGATCTAATAATTTATTTCCTAGTTCGTAAGAACCATGGCATACTTTATGGTTGGAAATTGTGATCATAGTACAGAAAATGTGAACCATTGTATATTATCAAGTTTACTGATACTTCAGCTTTTACTCTTTTGCTTCCCAACTCATCTCCTAAATTATAAATAAATTCAAGTCATTGTTGGGCTGAGGTGTCCAAAATATTAACACTTTATTAAGACTTAAATTCTAACATAAATAATCAATTTGAGTTGGACCCTAACTTTGATTAATGTAAAACAGAATTTTCAATCTCATACGAAAAGGGGTGCTGAAACATATGAAAAGAGAAAAAAGTTCTGTTAGTGATCGTAGCGGTCGGATGGTATAGAAAAGAGAGAAATTGATATTTTTTATTGGTGATAATAGGAGAAAAGAAAAGAGGGTATATGAGAAAAAAGATAAAGTTCTTATTGTAGAACACGAGAATAAGAATAGACTGAGATAGGGAAGATCGATCTCTTAAGTATTTTTATGCTATATTACAAAAAATTATGATAATTGATGAGAAAATTCGAGAACAAGTAGAAGATCACAAAGAGAAAATGCAGAAAAATAGAGAATACACACGGAATTATTCAGGTTCACCCTTTGGTTAGGGCTACGCTGCAAAAAAATTTTACTATATTATTGTCTTTGGTTACAACCGCTCAAGTCTGAAATAAGAGTATTATATATATAGGTCCAAAACCCTAACAAATAGAAAATCTCTTAATCCGTACCATACGGACCAGCTTAAATAAAAGCCCAAACCCGTTTAGATTTCGGCATAATGAATATCGAAAAAAAATTTGAGTCTAGAATTACAATAAGAACAAGTCTTTTATTACAATTTTTATAATATCTTTGTGAAATAAAATAGAATAAAATTGTATTTCATCTTTATTCTTTTATAAACCGCTAGGTAATTCTTTTTATGATAATTATAACAAACTTTTGTATCCGATCTAATAAGTTATTTACTATCTTCCTACGAACCATGGCATGCTTATGGTTGGAAATTGTTATCATAGTACAAAAAAATATGAACAATTATATATTCTCAAGTTCAGTAATACATCCGCTTTTACTATTTTTCTTTCCTTACTCGTATCCTAAATTATAAATAAATTCAAGTCATTGTTGGGCTGAGGTGTCCAAAATATTAAAACTTTTTTAGGACTTAAACTCTTTTAATCTTGAACATAACTAATCAATTTCAGCTGGACTCTAACTTTGATTGATGTAAAACAAAAAGATTCTCTCTCATAGGAAAAGGGTGGCTTAAACATATGAAAAGAGAAAAAAATATCTTAGTAATCGTAGCGGTCGGATGCCATAGAAAAAAAGAGAAATTGGTCTTTCTTATTGGTGATAATAGGAGAAAGGAAGAGATAATATATGAGAAAAAAAGACAGAGAAGTTTTTATTGTAGATCAAGAGATTAATAACATAAGTTTGGGCGGGAGGATCAATCTCTTAAGTTTTTTTATACTATGATTACAAAAAATTCACGAAAACTAAGTGATATCATTTCATTTAATTATTTTAATTTTTTTAGAGAATGTCTATTGATTTATTCTTATTGGATTATTATTTCAGGTTTGAGAAAATTGAAAGACTTTGCAGCTCGTTTTTGATATATTGATATTATTTTGTGATTGCTCCATGATTTTTTACATTCTCGTTCAAGAATTTTTTTTCACGTAATTTTTTTCTTATTTGTCTAGTATCATTTTTTGTGCATGATATTATCTTGCATTATTTAATTCATACATAAGAACTCGTAAAAAAATCTAATAAAGTGGTATTAAAGCAAGGTTTATTTTGGTGTTTATTTTATGTGAATTAAGTGGAGAAAAATTATTTCGATGGGATGATAAAATTGACATTGAATAATCAATTTCGGAAGCAAGGATGAATAATGTTTTCTATTGCAAGGATTTGCTTCATCCCATTGAGTTAGGAGATAAGATGCCAATAAGAAATGATTTTAAGTTGGAAGAATATGCATAGAAAGTTGCAAAATGATTAGACAATTTATTGATATAAGTGTTTTTATCATGTTGCTCAAAAAATAGATGCACGAGTATCGTGGAATAAATTACAAGACATGCGAGAGAAATAATTATTCATAATAAAGCCTTGGTTAAAGAACTGGTGAATTTAAAATTTTGTGTCGGAAATTTTATTATGTAACACTTGAATAAATTTCAGGATTAATAAATCATTTAGAGAAATGGAAATAACATTTGATGATGAGATGTAAGGATTAATGTTCATTAGTATTTCAATTGATGATGAGATGGTAGCACTTAGTAATTATGCTTCTAATGATATTGTATCATTTTCATGGTTAAAGATTATTTTTTCAATAAAGAAATAATAAAAAACATGAGAATATATGCCCATGCTTTTATCACTGTGAATAAAGAGAGATAGAAGCATCCTAAGGGTCCTGGTGATAGATTATATTCCAAAAAGATATTTTTATGTTATCATATAGTAAAGAAGATAATATTAAGGTAAATTATAAAAACTCAAAGAAACAACAAAATAAGAAGAAACAAAAAGATGAAAACAACCAAAGTACTAATACAGTGATATAATATGATTATCTTGTACTTACTTCAGATGTAAATGAAGAATATATGTCACAGATTCTTCGATTGAGTGGTTAATTGATTTTGAAACTTGACATCATGCAAAATTATAAAGGAAATGAATATGGAAAATAAGCTTGAGTCTAAAATTGCAGTAATTGAAGATGTATGCATATAAATAAATATTAGGTGGGACTTGGTTCTGAAGCTCCGATGTCAAACACATTCCTAATTTGTGTCTAATTTTTTCTCCTTTGTTTTTTGATCAAGAAGATTCTCATAGTCATATGCGTGACAAAAACTAAAAAAATATTAAGAGATTCATGGTTGTTGCTAAATAAGAATTGTTAGGTGTTATCTACAAAACTATAGTGAATTTAATTGGACAAGCAATTAATACAATAAAGGAAGAAGCTTCCTCATATTAATGGTTGAGTGATAAAGAATTGTTGGTTCTTAGAAGAAATTCTCATATTAATCTTACTACAAGTAAAACTCTTGATATTTATGACGATTGTTTTTAGTATATTTTGTGTCTAGTTCCAAGAGAAACAAAAAATAAATTGTATTTCGTCCATTTTGATATGTGTGATACTGTTGATTTTAACTTTATTAGTGGTAATATATATTTTGTTACATTTATTGGTGATGCTTCAAGGAAACTGTGGATTTGTTTTATGAAAACAAAAGATTATGTACTTCAATTTTTTTTTTCAAAATTTATCATGTCATGATGGAAAAAAGATGAAAATAAATAAACTATTTTCACATGGATAATGATGGTGAATATATGTTTCTGATGGGGTTATTACTCAAAGCATGATATTAGACATGAGAAGACAATGCCTAGAAATCCACAACATAATGTTGTTGCTTAGAGAATAAATAAACCATTATGGACAAAGTTAAATGTATGGGAGGATGATTAAGTTGTTGAAAATATTTTTAAGTGAAGTTGTGAATACTATGTTTTACTTGGTTAACATATATATATATATATCTTCAACAGTTTCTTTGAAATTTTACTATATTATAAATTTACCCACTCCTCTTGTACTTTATCTCTTACATAAGATATATTAGCTTTCATTCATTCCGCTTATAACTTGCTTGTCTCCTACAAATACTAGTGTCTCTTCACTTTTAATTCACTAATATTAACATTAGTCAATAAAGGATCATGATGCATTGATACTTAATGCACCTAAAATACATGCAATATCTTATAAATAATATTCATCACTTTTTGGTCTTTACATATAGATACTTATTTCACATTTGTATTCATTCCACTAAAACTACTAGTCTCTTAATGTTAGACAAGTTAGTATAATAATTTCTAGACTATGGGACTGTAAGAAAATAACTCATAACTTCTAAACCGCACTAGTAAATGTTATAATCATTGCTGGGATGGAAACTACTTAGTGAAGATTATTATGTATAGGTATCATTAATTAATTAATTAATTAATTATAATTGAATAATTTTTAACAATTTAAATAATTTTACCTAAATGTGTGTCCTAGGAGACTTATAACTCTATTTACACACTTCCAATTCATGAGATATCTATTTTGCTGGAATCCAGACTTCAAGTAGATTTAGGCATAAAAATATTGAAGTTTACAAATTCTAATCACTCTCGATAAAATTTGGTAAGCTAGGTTATACATAATGAAAAATTCATTTCTTCGACTATATATGTATTAATTTGATTATTCCACTTTTGTTTGAACCTCTGCATGATCTATATTAACAAGTACAAATCTCAAATACTAACATAACTGGACCAAATTATACTAATCTATAATCATACCATTCAATTTCCTCAAGACAAGATGAGTGACTAGTGAAGCTTGATTCATAACTTCCTATACAAATCTTATATTTAATCAAAGCCAGAGAAAATTGAAAGCTATCTTCCATAGGATGCTTTATATAAAATTTCATATTTTTGAAGAATAATACACCAAGAAAGAAAAATAGAGAACCAGTGAATTAGTTTTTGGTGAAATTTCTTACCTTAGGTATTTGCTCTTGTTGAATTTATCCTTGCTTCTATGCTAAGTATTTAGATCTAGTAATTTGTTGGGTTGTGGTAGAGAACTAAAGGTAATATCTTTAACTATTAGAGATTTTTCTGACTATATATGGTGGCTGTAAAAATCTTAAGGTGAGTTGACAATAAACTGCTAGCTTAATGGTGGCTTCAAATGTAATTGGTCAAAGTGAAGGTTGAATAAAATTTTTTTTGCTAAAAATAGTTGTCTTATATCTAATTAATCATATTTAACACTAGTTGAATATATTATGTTATCAATAATTTAAATAATTTATTCATAATTATCTATAGATAATTTTCTTTGTGTGACATATAAACATTTTATTGTTAATTAATCCTTAATCCAATGGTTAATAAATAATGCAGACATAACATTACAAACATATAATATAACTTAATATAATCAAATCTATTATTATGCAAAAATGATGTTGGTGGAGCACATGTGTAACATAGACTGAAAAAACCCTAACTTAGCCCAAAGATGCCCAAATGAATTTGGATCAACAAGCTAAACAAAACTGGTCTGCGTGATCCATTTTTGCCCCCCAAACGACCCACCGATGACTTCATCCATGGCCACCGACTATCTAGCGGTGGTAAATATAAGATATAAAAAATTAGCAATTTATATTCATCTTATTACTTCACTGAATGAATTTTTCCATTTGTACCTTCTTTGGTGCAACAAATTGTCACATTTTTATGTCAATCATCATTGCAGTAAATGATTCTCTTTGCTAAACTAATTGAATACACCTTGTTGTAACAATGGATTACTGCAAATTTTGTTTACTACATCTTAGTGCGAGTTAGTTATTATATATTGTTGGGAAATACGAAGAACAAAAGTAGAAAGATCACAAGAAACACAGAAAAACACATATAGATTTTACGTGGTTCGGAGATGGATCTCCTACGTCCACGACCGTCACAGAGAGTTTTTCACTATGGTAATGTTCAAAACCTCCAGAGTACATAACCGCTCCAAAGATAACATATATATGATGGAGCTAGGGCAACCGCCCACAAAATAAGTTGGATCGGCGCCAGTAGGGATTGGATGATCAGTCTTCATCTGCTATCTTCAATAATCTCCCACTTGGAGACTTGATCATTACATGAACTCTCGGGAAGATCACTTGTAGCATACACACTCTGGGCGGCTCCTCCTTTCAACTAACACCGGAGGAAAACTGAGGTTGTACAAAATCTCAGTTTTTCTGTGACCACCACCTTGATCAACATATCAGCTGGATTTTCTAGCCCACGAATCTTCTCAAGAACCAATATCCCATCTTCATGAAGATCTCTAATGAAGTGATACTTTAGACTTATATGCTTTGTTCTAGCATGAATTACTGGATTCTTAGCAAGATGAATAGCACTTTGACTGTCACTGAACAAACTTAATTTTTCTTGCACCTTGCCCAGTTCTTCAAGAAAACCCTTTAACCAAATCATCTCC
>LTAE01015163.1:5444-16112 GCA_001647135.1 Pontederia paniculata | reverse complement strand
AATGTTTAAATAATTTTATCTCTTCCAAAAGATGACAGTGGTCAACAGAATTCTATCCCTAACCAACCCAACCGATTCTTTTTATCTTTTAAAAATCTAAATCTTTTATCTTCTATCTATCTTATCTAATCTATTAATTTTATCTTTTCAAAATCCATTATTAAAATTTATCTTTTCAAGTTTTCAAATAAGATTTCAGATTTTGAATTCATTAGTCTTTGTGGGATCGACAACTCTTTTACTCACTCTTATTACTTGAGCGATCGGTATACTTGCCGAGTATATTTTTTACGTGTGTGAAATTACGCATCAGCACATAGTATTGTTCTACTCAACAAGTTGCACACTTGCACCTGAGAGTTCTGTGCCAGTTATAAACTTTTCTAATTCTATGTTTTGGGTCCATCTCTCCTTTTCATCAATAGCACATTTCTTAGTCATATGGTTTAGGTAGGAAGGACATATTTTAATTTACCAGTACCAGATGTGTTGAGAAAAAATAACAAACTGTGGTGTAAATTTTGGGTAAGTATCTGATAGCAGTTCTATATGACAGGATTTGCTTGATAAATTCTGTTCTTGTATTTCAACAATTACACGGTTTAAACTTCTGTTTTATTTTGATTTTTATGTCTCTGCATTCAGTCTTGACTGCTATGATTTTGAATTCTAATACTTGCTGGACTACTGTCAAACTCAGAGATGAGTACTTGGTTGATTGTAATGTGGCTTTGTCCTATGGCCTTTCGAAATTTCGGCATGGCATTTCGATCAAATTGCGCTACATTAACTTTTGGGCTTAGGGGGCAGTTGTGAGTTGAGGTAAGAGCCACTTTGTGCAGCATATAGAAACAGACTGCCTTCTCTTCTGATCTCTACTTAGACAAACTTTTCTGAATAGCATGCATATGTCGTCGAAAAGGCGAACACCTCTCTCACTGTGACTCTGATTTTCTCAATATTTCATGTGTTGATCACAATGTTTTAGACTTAGTTATGACATCATTCAAGGTTTGCATACTTGAGTCTCCTGCTCATAGTGCCCATAGTACCGGACTAGCTCAAGGAGCTTTATCGGGTAAGCCTCTCTGTGACTATAAATCTTGCCTTTCTTCAGCTTTTTGCAATTAACTGAAACGGATGACTGGATGGAAGTGATAGAGGCTGGAAACATAAATGACAATAATTATAAAGATGAAACTAAGATAAATATTATTAGTAGTAAAAGTGCAAGAATCTTAAACACTATTACAACTGATAATTTATCCATTCGAGATGACAAATCTTCATAGTCCATGTGGAGTGGACCAAACTCCAATTACAAGGATGATAATAAACTTCTCAAAGGCTGCCCACAAAGATAGAACCATTCATGTATTTATAACATGAATGATTAGTTACTATAACTAAATAACATAACTAATAGTAGAGAACATGAACATAACTACTCATTAATCAGCCCACTGTATTTCTAACTACTGCAAGTGGTATTTTATCAATACTCCCGTCCTAAAATTTTGCCTTGTCCTCAAGACAAAAGAAGACTAAAGATCTTTTTGTGTTGATTTCTTCAAACTTGTGAAAGTCCATCTTCGTGTAAAAATNTTTATCAATACTCCCGTCCTAAAATTTTGCCTTGTCCTCAAGACAAAAGAAGACTAAAGATCTTTTTGTGTTGATTTCTTCAAACTTGTGAAAGTCCATCTTCGTGTAAAAATGTTGAGTATGATATTTGAACCATAATAACTTTCAGCTTCATCTTTTTTTCCTTTTCAATGAAAACTCGAATCAAAGGGTACTAGGTAGATAGGTGTAAAGATCTTTGCTGCTCTGATATCATACTATTAGATTTCTGATGAGATGATCTGAGAAATATGAAGGGAAATAAAATGTATTAATATAAACAGTGCAAGAATCTTAAACACTGCAAATTAATACAGCTGTCCGTATGGAGTGGACTGACTCCTCATATGAAAACAAAGATAAACATACATGTCTCTTAAGTAAATCTATTTATGTTTTAAAAGACAACCCATAAACTAGTTACAACATAACAAATAGGTGGTTCCATTCTGAGTGACTTGCTGTAGAGAATAACTGTCATGCAATTAGTAACTTCCACCTACTAACAGCTTTATCTCCCCACTAATAACTCCCAACATCTGCAAGAGTTTGATATCATCATCCCCATTCTTGCCACGCCTTCTAAAATATGTCTTAAGAGGTGTTGTCTTAGTTGGATTCGTATCAGGAAGCACTTGGCAGAATTGAGTAATTTAGTATATTATGAAATGTTTTGTTATTAAACATTTCATACAAATGTGAGTAAATTAATTTCTCTTTTATGAATCATGTTATATATGAATCTTCTTTTTCTCTGAAACAAGTTAATCAATAATATTAACTAGATAAATTACTGAGTATGTTCTGTATTGCTCCTCTATAACTAGATTAATTACATGAGTTGTTGCTAGGGAAGTGTGGCGGCACTTGGACTTCATGGATATTGACACATCAGGAGTTGATAGCTTTTGGGGCTCGTTGCGAGACCTTGGCACGCGGGGCGATCCACGGCGGCGGCAGGTATGAGCATGAGTCATGGCCACTACATGGATAATTTGACTTCAGCACAACCGTACGTTGTTCGAGGAAGAAAGATGTTATATAAAAAATATTATACATCACATAACTTTTTTACTTAGAGAGTGAGACTTTAGCTGACACGTGGCGTGTCTCTTTTATTTTTTGAGAGAGTCTTTTTGACACTGCTCTCTATTTCATACATATAAATTTCTCGTTTTTTACATCAATACAAATGAATGATTACCAAATAGTATAGTCACCTTTCCTTTTTTTTTAAAAAAAGAAAGCATTTGTAACAAAGATACTGATTATATATGTTGTTTACATCCCTTCTTGTAATCACTCTTGGCACAAAATGGGCATGCAGTAGCGAACCACATTCTCATGGTACCAACTAGTAGTAAAGAACTTGGTCCACATTTTTGTGGTAGTAGACATTTCATTTGTAAGGACCAGATGTTGTCAGAAGAATGAAGCACCTGAAAGATTTCTAAGTACAAACAAATAAGAAAAGTGAAGCCATAATTCATCAAGATAAATCCTTTAGCAGGTTATGATGATTTGGTCCACATTCTTGTATATGGATTCAGGTTGAGTGTTAAATGTCAAATATTCTTTATTGCATCATGCAGAACAATTATAAAAAGTGTGAATAAGGAAATAATCTAAGAAAATATACATTTTTTTATATAAGACAAGAATTTGGGGAATAAAAAAAAGTTTTACTATTTTCGGATAGAAAATTATTTTCCCCAAGATGCAAACTTCTCATGTAAATAGATGTTTATTGCAAATAAAATAGGTAAATAAACAAACATGCATGGAGTTGTGTACTAAAATAAATTAATTTAACGGGTCAATTTCAAGGGGGCAAGTCGTTTTGTTTTTCTACCTTTTTCTGGTTTGATTATTCATCTTTACACTTAGAAATATCTATAAAGTTTTTTTTCTCAAAATTAAGAAAAAAATCGATAATTATTTGATTGGAAAAGACAATGCATACACTATCGAGCCGTTTGATAAGAGAATAAAATTGATGAGATATATATAACACGAGAATATATATTTTACATATATAAATAATTTTTTTATCCTATGGCACGTTTGAGTTGAAATGAATAAACAATAAAATTTAGTATAACAAAAGTATTTAATCATAAATAATTAATTATGAGCTATGTTATGAAATAATAGAACACATTGGGATTTAGAAAGAGAAAAAAAGTTAAAAATTGTAACAAAAGATCAGAATGAGTGAAATATATCTGTTTTCGCCGATTTAAAGAATATTATATCATGATTTAGAAAGTAAAATTGGATAATTTCACATTTTTCTAAGTAACTATAGAAAATTGAGATGTTAATCAATTTAATCATAATTCGATGACTATTTGCTTGTATTCTCGAAATAATACAATATTTTCACTTATAATACACAACCAAATAACCCCTTATGGTTGAAAATCACAGCTATACGTTTTTCCCGAGTTACGCATTCAATTTCTTTTACTTAAATAATATCGCAAGTGATCACTTAAATATGTGCACTAAATATGCAATGAAGATATAGACTATTAAATCTATTTCATATATACCTAAATTTATATCATGGACTAACATTATTTAATAACCCATGTTCTTGCTATATTTATATAATTCTCAACTTATTAACTACTATATTCATTTTCGTATGTTACAAATACTTGATTTCAAAGGGGATTTTGGCAACTTGTGTATTATATCATCATATGCAAAACTCGCTATAAGCTCCTTAAAACGACGAATTCAAGTGCGATGATACAATGACACTTTTGTATTTCTTTTATTTTTTTATATTTAGACAAATGAATCCCCTTGTTGGAAAAAAAATACAAAAATATAGATTTATATTTATTTATGTAATTAGGAAAAATTTCTATAAAGAGGGGTATATTTTATTTTTTATCTTAAATCCTAACTTTCTTACATCTTGTTGAAATTGAAATGTAATTTCGTTTCTTTTTCTTTCATATGCATTTTGATTTTCTAATGACTTTTATGGGATCCATGTCCTCTTTAGAAAATCCTGATTAATCAAACTTTAGAGATCAAGTGTAATTCGTCTGGTAAAATATTTAATAGGGCTATGTTTATAATTCCACAATTGTGATTTGGATAAATATATTTGATATTAGCTTAATTTAGTAAAACACTATCATAATTTATTCTCGAGTTGCTCATCTTACGCCCGTTAATCGGGACTTAGACTTCGTTTATTTTAAAGAAAGTGTTTTACAGAAAAATATTTTTTCCTTTTTTTTGTAATTTGAAAATATAAAAATATTGACTAACCGGGAAATAGTTTTTTTATCAGAAAAGTAGTTTAATTTTTCAAAAAATAATTTTTTTTTCAAATGGAAAATTAATTTTTTTTCTTGACAAACTTTATGCAACTAATTTTTTTTACAAAATTTTACTTTTCTAAAAAATTATTTCCATTGTGAATTTATTGTCATCAAATTCTTGATTTTACTTCAAACTCCGAAATAGAAACTTATATTTATTGATGCCTAAATTTTTAATGTTTGACATATAAATTATCATGTTTCCTCCCGTCAGCTCTCCCATAAGATTTTTTTTAGTATTTGAAAATAATCATTTTACCCACCTAAAACCATTTTATTATATTATATTATATTATATTATATTATATTATATTATATTATATTATATTATATTTTAATAAATAAACAAAGAAACGCATTTTTCCAATTTTATACATACTTTTAGATAAATATGAGTTACTGTAACTTTTTTCAACATTCAACTTTTAAATTAAAATTATTAATAGTTTTGATTCATGTGTTATGCACTCTTTAATCACAAAAATGTTAGTTTAACGAAAAATTGACGGAATGAAATGGAATGGCTTATATGTCGAAACAGGATAAATTACAATATATAAATAAGTTTAAATATGTATGAAGAAAGAACACGTTATGAGTCGTATAATATATTATCTTATTATCTCGTTTACATTTTATTTTAGAAAGAAATATTGTGGCTCTTTGAAAAATAAAATTACGTTAAATTTTTTATCCTATATATATATATATAATTATGTGGCATTAGAACCAAAATTTCAAGTAGTACTTTACGTTTGATGGGATAAAATTAAAATTATTTTCATTATTATTACTTTAATATTCATTTTTTATCGCACATTTTATTATAACGAATAAAACTATCAATAAATTTTTTTATATATAAAAAGTAAAAATAAAAAAAAATAAAAGTAAGTTACTTGCCAATTGAGCTAAATCCAAAATGCTGTTTTTATCGCATGAAATATGCATCAATCTCAACAGGCGGAACTACACCAAATTTGCCTTAATTTGGTGGTCGTTTCCAAATTTGGAATGGTGCCAGGAATTAGAATTTGATGGTTCTGGGTTGTACCAATTCCAGTGTCATTACAGAAGACATTGCATACATGATGACATATGGTTTCAGTCCAGCAGTCAAGTAAGCTTTGTTGAAGTTGACGAATATTTTAGAGCTTCTTTTACATCTACATGAGTTTAGGGGGACTAAAATATTATCCAATGACATTTGACTTTTACACGCAGAAAAGGAGGGTTCAGAAGTCAGCGCCCTCTGACGGAGTTTCGCTAGTGAGCGATTGTAATAAAAATAATAATAGTAAAAATTATTTGCAAGACATAGCCCTAATTTAAGAATGAACCTGAGTAAATCTGTATGTGTTCTCTATTTTTCTGTATATTGATTCGTGATTTTTTATTTCTGTTCTCGAATTTCCCTTCAAGCATAACACATGATAATTCAGATTATACGAGTTTGAACATCATCATCACTCATTTTTTCTGATTTCTGAAAATTATATGGTACCATCAGTTGTGGCTCGAGGATGCGGCTGGCAAAAGTCAGTGGCATGGATCAATCTGGCATGCTTCTACTTAATTGGAGTGCTATTAGGCCTTCTTCATGGATTTGGATTAGGGACTTCATGACAAGGTGTGCAAACTTTTCTTTTCTGCAATGAGTTGAACAAAAAATGCCATGATAAGAAGGCATGAACTTTTCCTTCAACATTCAAATGTTCAATCTGGATTGTGAAAATTAACAAGAATATCTTTGTTGCTTCAGTTCATTGACATTTTTGAAATTTTACAGGAATTATGGATTGACTCACAAATGATGCTGCATTGAGACTTTATACTTTCCTTGCCAGTTCAATTACCTTTGTTCCTGCTGATGGATCCAAGAGAAATGATTTATATAGTTGTTTGATAGATCATCACTTTTAGATCTGAGGTTATTATTTTTCTTTTTTTCTTGAAAAAATCTTCCTCAAGTGGTTACACTAATGAAGTGGATCTCATGTGCAATTTCAGATGGCTGGTGTGTGTCAATGCCAAAGGTATCTTCCATTTCTCAGTTGACAATCCAAAATATACATCACTCAGCTCCATCAACATGTATGTTCCAACTCAAAGTATTTGGGGCCAATGTATGTATAGTAAGTTGCAATTGTTTTTCATATGTAAATCATTGATGTACTATAATATGTATAATTTATTCAATCATATATCTATGCCTAATATGTGTATATAATGCACACTTGAGTAGTACTGTTTAATCTTTTAGTGTAAAAATATCTCATAGTTCTGAAGCATGCTACACCTTCATCAATCTCTATATTCATTATTATCATTTTCTTATTCACTTTTCTATATTATTTTCCTGAACGAGGATCATTCGCCCTCGACCCTATTCAAGAAATTATTCGTTTTGGGTCCATGACCGGCACGAATTTAAAATGTATCTTGAATGATGAAAAGAAATGTCACTTATAAGTCCACGACCACTTTCGTATTTTGCTCATATGAGACTAAATTCTTGGCCTTGCCTGACTCCCAATCCTAATAAAAAAATTATTCGTGAGACCCATGATCCACATGAATTTAAAACACGTCTTGAATGGTGAAGAGGGTGATCACTTATAAGCCCATGATTACATCTGTGTTTTGTCCGTGAGACTAAACTCTTGGCTTTGCCTTGAGTCCTTACATTCTTTTCCCCATGGGAGCTCAAGGTCCTCGTTGAATAATCTCACATGGTTCAAGTGAGCACGTGAGGTTGGCTCTCATACCAATTTGTAATGCCCCCAACCTCATTCAAGACGCATTTTAAATTCGTACGGGTCATGAGCCCAAAGTGAATAATTTTTTGAATAGGATTGGGAGCGTTACAATAAGCAACACATTTTCTAATAAAACATAAATTAAATTGAAAAGGAATGAGAAAAATTACCAACAAGAAATATATAAAGAAAGATGTCAAGGATTGTAACAGAGAACAACCAAATATAAGGTAAACCATTTTACAATAATTTTCTGTCTTCTGACATTTGTGGATTTCTACTGCCCTACCAGATATAAGGTAAATAACATGCAACACTTTGCCTTTTTCAAAACATAGTTTTATGTTAACCATCTTTCATGTTGAATTGTATCCAAAATGTATTTTACATTTAGACCAATTAGTTTCTAGATGGATTAGTTATAATCTTACTTTGCTTATAAAAGTTAACAGTTTTGAATATCTAGTAAGACTACTTAATGTAGTTATTTTCATTAATCTCGAATTTTAGTATATAAACAATTCATTTTTTTATTTTATCAAGATACACTTAATGATATATGTCACCTCATTTTTTTGAAAAAAAAAAGAATATTTAGCAAACTATTCTATATATTGTTGATAATAAATATATTATTTGCATTTATAAATCAAAATCTGGATGATCTACAGTCCTACAGTTTTAAAATATAATGTAAGAACATAAGTATCATATGGCGCCATTACATGACTTAAATTTTGATGGAACGAAAATTAAATATTTTCAACGGAGATTGAGGTAAAGTGATAAACAATTTCTTTTTATTTAAGAAATTCTCGAACTCGAATTATTCTGAATGCATAATATTTTCGCTAGACTCGTGCTATCCGAAGCGGGTAACACAAACTAGTTGGGGCGAAGTCTTTGACCAAGAAATTAAATGTCATATACATTGAAACTTAGTATCCAGCGGCTAGAATTATGATTCAGCAAAAATAGAGTGACATGCCTCATTTAAAGCCCAGTTGTGATCACACATTTCTGGTTTTTATGGTTGAGCTTAAATATTTGTGGACTCTTTTTGTCAAGCTTCCACACTTCTTGTAGTCATTTTTGACACAACAAAATGAGAAGAGTGGACCACTCAATCACAAATGTGCATAATTATGACATTTAACTATCAAAGTATATAGTAGTAAAGAAACTGGGCCATATCCTTAGTATTAGATATTTCATTTATGAAGACCAATATTCTTAGTAGGATGAAGCACATGAAAGATTTCCTAAGTACGAAGTAACAAGAAAAGTAGCCCATTATTCATTAAGGATCTTTTTGACTTAGCTAATAAAAAAATATTTGATAAGCACAAATGATGATATTTTTTTTAAAATATAAATAGTTATATAAATAAAATTGCTGATAATATTAATAAGTAGTTGTAATAATAAGTAGCTGTAATATTTATTAAAATAAATATTGACTAATATATCTTTAAAGTTATACGATAATAATATTAAAAAATATGGATAAAAGAGTAATAGAATTGGTTAAAATTAATAAGTCAACAACTTTAAAAATAAACAGGGGGACTTTGTTTTTTTTTTCAACTTATAAGTAGTTACTTAACAACTTATATTTTAATTATTAAATATAATTTTTTTTTGAAAATTTACTTATAAATAATTTTAACCTACTTATAAGATTAGCAAATAAATTTTAAAAAAAAAATCTTTAACGAATTAATATAATGAAATTAATGTACCTACAAAACACCACTTGCACTTGACAAATTATAACCGTATATTACACACGATAAATCTTAAAATTGAAAAATTACTTATTAAATCTATTAAAATTAAAAAAAGATCATGACTTATTAATCTATCGTTGATTATTAGAATTTGTTAAGTATCCTTACAAAACAAGAGATATTTTCTAGGTGCATTAAACCATATATTAATTTGGTGATTTGTTATGTTACTTATGTATATGGATTCGGGTTGAGTGTTAAGCTCAATTTGAGTACTTTGTAAATTATTCTTGAACATTTTCGCATATGTTATTTGGTTGGAGATAATTTTTGCAATATCTTTTATCCAAATCAATTTTTTATGAACCGATAAAAATAATTGCCAACATTAAATAATGGTTAGATATTAAGTGAATAATATTAGCAAATAATGAATAATGGTCTGATTATTAAACTTAATAAAAGTAATATATTTTCTAATGTTATGCATAATAACTAATTTATTTATTATTTGTATAATATTAGTTTGTTTTAGAAATTATAAATGGAAAACTGAAATAATGTTTTTGATGAAAAGAAAAATAGAAATGTGAAACATATTTTTAAAATAAAATATGTAATATGACATTTAAAAATAAAAAATATCTTTCATACGAACATATAAAGAATAAATGTTTAATATTTAAACTTTATATTTTATAAATTGGTGGGAGCAACCTATCGAGTTTCGTCGTTTAAACTCTAAACATTATTTTAAAAAATATTTAGCAAACACTTAAATAATTCAAAACTTTATTCACTATTTTAAAAGTTCAAAATTTGTCGTGTCAAAAATAGTCTTTCCTGTTCTTTATTTTTGTTTCGGGCTATATAATTTAGGGGAAAATGGGGGTGCATAGCAGAGTGCTATGCACCCTGTGCTGTGCAACATCTCGGCCGTTGATTAAAAATCAACGGCCGGATTTTATTCAACTAAAATGAAAATCAGTTACTACATCTTGACCGTTAATATTTGTTGAATGGTTCAGATCAAATCCACACTACCACCTCCAAAAAACCCTAGTTTAAAAGGGGGGAAATTTCTCTCTCCTCTCTTCCATAGCCGTCTTCCTTTCGCGCCGCTCTCACTGTCGATCCCGCTCTGCTGTCGCCGGCGACCCCGCCTCTGCCGACGTCGACCGCGCCGCTGTCACCGTCGATCCTGCCCGCTCT
>LTAE01015161.1:0-10670 GCA_001647135.1 Pontederia paniculata | reverse complement strand
TATATATATATATATATATATATATGTATATATATGCAATACAATTTGTAATTTGATTTATCTCCTACTTGCGAACAAAAAAGTCAAAGTGTGACAAAAGAGATTAATGATCCACGCCTAATTTTTCAGTGGCAACTAATGCATAGCAAGGTACAAATAATGATTGGGTATTAAGTAATAAAGAAGAGAGTAGAATATCATTCTCATGAAAATTATTATTAACTATTTATCTAATCACACGAACTAATAGGAGATTATATGAGTTTTGATAAAAGATAACCTTTGAAAAGTTAAAAAGAAAAAAATGACGACAACAAACTCTAAATTAGAATAAGGTAAGATAATGATAAACTTTATTTTACCACAATACTAATTAAATTATAATTTCATTTTAAACTCCTAAATGAATTAGAATCTACTAAAGATATGATTTTCTTTTCAAGATGAATCAACTACATTAGTATTAGATAGATTTGATTGTTCCTCTCTAGTATTATAATCTTACCTATTAAAATTAAGATGCATGAATATGTATCTTCTAAATTATCATTCTTCTGTAGGATGACAATCAATATATCACACGCTCGAGATATTCATCTTCAGCATCTCAAGATAGACCACATGATTGTGACAGTAAGTTATGACCAATGTAAATGATAAGGGCATCACAATCGTGCACATATGTTAGTCAGTAATAGAACCCTCATTTCTCATGACAAGGACGTGGAAAACATGAGCATATCGCTATTAAAATAGCTATCAAACTTCACGTGTCATGATTGTAATGGTGACTGTGACTATAACTTTACCCGTTGTTGCATTATTCGCTCACAACCAAAATTCTCCAATCATGGCTTGTGAAAATTATGTGTGCCTCTACATGTACGTGCTCATGGTTGTAAAGGTTGTTTCAAGGCTCGTGATATCCAAAACTTGAAACAAAACTTTTGTTATAGCACGGTCGTGATTTCAACGCACGACCCCTCTATCATCATTGTTAAAGTCTTCGGATTTTTTCTATGCTCACGAGTGTAAAAAAAGCATTCATGACCGTGAGATTCAAAAATCATTTTTCTTGTCTTGGAATTCGCTTTAATTAATCTATAGTCTTCCCTATAGCTTTGTTGAATGCTTTGTACACAAAATAAATAGAATTTTGTAGATTTTGACTCGAAGAAAAAAAAAGTAAATTCACGAGATAAATGATGCATGAAACTATAAAAGTAATGAAAAATGAATTACATGCTATGAAAAATATGACAAAAATATCATGTGTAAGCAACCCCCACTCTCCATAAGTATGTGGATGATAAAAATAATGTGTCATTCAGACATGGCTTGCCAATGTAGTAATTAGGCCCTTAAAATGTTTGGAATTAGCATCTGCATATAAAAAAACTATCCTTGCCCGCAGCCTTACCATTTACAAAAGTAGAGTTTTACCTAACCTAAATGGGTGACTCTGATCTAAACAAGGTTTATCACTAGATAAATCTTTACATGTAGTTTTGTATGGTGAGTAATGAGAAGGGTTACAATGTATCATAACCTATAAATAGCAACAAAAATGTTATGTGATCATCTTATCAACATATGAGATCATAACATTCGAAGAGATCTTGGAAGATATATCCAATATATTAAGACGACACTGGAAACTAAGGTGTCATGAGAGCACAACATGTAACAAAGGAATTGAAAAAGTGACCCCCGAAGATAGATTTTGTCATTATATCAGCAAAACTATCCTTTTGAAGAGATGAAATGAAATTGTAGTACAAAATGGAATTCAACCTAAATAGGTTTCGAACAAGTATGGAAAATAGGATTAGCAAGGAGATATGTCGTGCAAATGTCGTCACATCATAGACCCAATATAATAATGAGAGGATTTCCTAATTCACTAAGTAGGGATCGAATCCATATTAGTTCAATTGTAGCATATGCTAAGACTCGATATTTTTTCCTATGTCAACAATCTAGAGACTACTTGTTTTTTATTAGCAAACCAAAAAAGCAATTTACAACAAGAATAAATTGCATACCCTTTAATAAACTTTCTATCATTAAGGGCTCTTGCTCAATCAACATGGCCCCATTTGAATCCTAGAACTAAGGGCCAAAACTTCTCTATTTTTGGCATATTCTGCCAAACACACACCGAAAAAAATGATGGGCCTAACTAGAACTTCAGTTCTGGTCAATACTCATAGTTCATACTAGTTCATTGATTTTAGTTTTCGCTTTGAACAAGAACTTGTTTTTCTTAGTTGATGTAGAACTAATCCCTGTGCAATTAGTTTCCCACCCATTACACAACTCCTCTCGTAATCCACCCACAATTTCAAGCTCGGTTAGGAGACTATTGATGGTTTTTTTCCTTGTTGAAGAAGCTTGTTTGAAGACAAATATAGAGTTGTCAATCCCACAGGAGCGGCCGAACAATGTATTGCTTCTTCCTAATCCCTCATTTTGGTTTTTCTTGATCGATGATCTCCCAATCATTTACCTCCTTAATGATAAGGACTCGCTCAATTCTTAGTGTCGCCAGCTCCAATCAAAGCTTATTATGCAGAACCACGAGATCCAAAAGATTCACACCCAAGAAGCATTTTTGAGCTATTTTCCATTTAACTCACTGTCAATTTTTACCCCAAATCATGAATCTAGGGTTAGGATTGCTACTCACGGTCGATCGTATATTTAGTTGCATTTGTCGATCCCATGTGTTCAGGTTTTTTCCTTGACTTGTTGGTCAATGTCTACTTATTTGACATGGTTAGGGTCGCAAACTAGTTGGCTCATTTTGCTAAGTTGTTTAGTCGAATTACATATTTTTATTCAAATATAATGGTGGAGAATATTATTTGACTATTATTAATCAAATTACCAATGTTAGATTGTGGATTCAAACACCAATTAACAACATTGCATAATATGAATGTATTATTATGTATAATCATAATGAAAAAGTAACTAATTAAAAAAGGTCATCCTAAATAAATAAATAAACAATTATCACCTCCCATAGTTCTCCCTTTATTCACACATTCACTAGAGTTTATGTCAAATCAAATTTTTAGTTCTTCATCATTAGTTTTTGCATCCAAACACCACATATGAACTTTACTGTCACATCAATCAGTTCTCAAAAGCTAATAAGAACATTAGTTCTTGCATTCAAACAAGCCCCATAGGAAAAGTCTTGTAGTGCCGAGGTGGTGGAGAGGTGAAAAAGGAAGGAAGCTTCATAAAAACTAACATGACTTATGATGTAGAATATTCTAGTGGAAGGATTATGACATATGTAATCGTGATGAGGGGTAACCCAAAAAAATGCATGTAGATGTGTGAAAATTAAACTTATGATAGTTGAATGGTCAAAGAAAAGGAAATTCTACACATCCAAAAAATTTTAAGAAACAATAATTCGGATTCTTATTAAATGAAACTTATATTGTGTGCAATATTTTTATAGTCATTATGGATAGTCTGTTAACAAGAAAAAATATAGTTTCAAATGCAAAATGCCAAAATCTATGAGAAATATGAGAATGCGAAGTAACGATGTGATGATTTTTTTATCGTGTCTTTTTGTCCATAGGTGTGTGGGCATGTTAATTTGTGAAGGATGCCTTATTGCTTGAATAAGGAGCAAGTTTAATAAATTTGCCGCAATTGCATATTGAAATGAATGAAGTTTGCTATTAAAATGTCATTCAACAAATGTTTAAAAATGAAAGAAGATATTTGCAATGTCAGACTTTCAAATAATAGGACATTCCATAAATATTTAGAATAATCATCTAAAAATAAGACAAAAATGATTAATAAAAAAAAAGCATAAGTAGATGGTCCCCGAACATCACCATGAAGTAACTTAAGAGAAATATCGCTTCAACTAGAAGTTGGTGGAAGTAAAATGCATGTCAACTTTTTCAAAAGGCATGCAACATACTTATTCAACGAAAATGAGGAAGAACAACAAATGGTGCTAAGGGACAATTAATAATCGTGTGTCCCAAATGCTCATTCCCCTTTAAGGAAACAACAAGTTGTGAGTGGAAGATGATAGATGAATTAGTGCATGGTTGAAACCTATAAAGTCTATTACTAATGTTGCTGTGGAGTTATAGAAGTTTGGTTTTCAATATTTTATAATGAAATGATTGGGATGACATTAAAAAAGAAACATGCATTTCGTTAGTGAATTAAGAGATCGAGATAATGCCATAGAAAGATGGAACGTGAAGAACTTTTTTAAATTTGAGAGGTTAAAACTAGAAGAAATAATGGTTAAGATGATCGATGTGCATCGTGTAACCGACATGTTATGACAAGGATCAGATGCGGTTGTGACCAACCTTTGAAATTGGTTGTGATATGAAAAAATAAATTTATAATTTATAATTAAACAAAATTATTCAACTACTAATCACAAGTGTATGAGTTGTAGTTGTAGTACTTTGGTTGTCGAACTACAAGAATTGATTGGCTAAGTATTAGTAATTTCTTGTATTAACTATCTACAAGAGTTAGACAAGAATTGATTGGTTAATATGTTCAATTAAATTATTGATTATCGATTTATCCACTAAATAGAGAAAATATTGAGAAAATAACCAATTGACAAAAATCCAGATCTACCTTGGGCTAACCTCTTGTTATGTACCTTGAGTAACTCACGGGTTGTGACAAAGTTGGGATGTGATTGTGACCAACCTTTGACATCGATTGTGACGTAAAACATAAATTTATAATTAATCAAAATTACACAACTATTAACTGCAAGTGTATGGATTGTAATTGTAGTACTTTGGGTGTTGAGCTACAAGGATTGATTGGCTAAGCATTAATAGTTTCTTGCATTAACTATCTAGATATATTCAACTATACTATTGATTGCTTCACTAAAATAGAATAAAGATTGAGAAAATGATCAATTGAAAAAAAAATCCAAAGAAAGAATATACCTTGAGCTAACCTCTAATTATCAAAATAGTGAAAACATATGGATCAAATACAATAGAATCTTGAAAAAAACATCAAGTATCTCTTCAAACATCAATTCAAATATCAAAACTCACTAATTAGAGTTAAGAAAATTCGAGAAATTGGTGGGTCAATTCAAGTTACCTTGAATTTAAACAATATGTAAAATACTCTCACGAGGATATTTCCTTTTAAATTAAATTAGAAAACACTCATCGAATATATAGAATCGTCACACCTTATCATCACAAGCACCAACTTGTTCCCAGTTATGATCAACCTTTCGGCCCACAACAATATATAAGCCTAGCTTTTCAAGCCACACCAAAAAGGTAAAACTCAAGATAAATGACAAACCCTTCAAAACCAAAAACATGCCTAATAGTTCTTGATATATATGTTCAAACAAATGCAATCTCTTCACAACTAGTTAAAGTTCTGGTTAACCAATTCTCATTACATTACCTTAAGGAGATCTACATATGATTTAACAAAGAAATCTCTTTAGATTAAATTGAAGACAAAAAAAATGTTTCTAAGGTCATCAACAACTGTGTTATCGATATTGTCACAAGCGATATCTCAAGCGATCATTTCCATATGGTGACAAGTCTCTTCATTACATAACTCAATGTGTGCTCTCTCAAACAACGCTCTTATGGTAAACATACTCTGATGAGGAAAATCAAATAAATTGAACAACTATAAGCTTATTCACAAGAATTAAGGAAAAATGATGTGATATAGCTAAATTTCACTAACAAAATCAAAAGTGTTGATTCATTGATTAAAAAATATTAAGAAAATAGAAGTTTACATCGACTTCATCAACTGTAGAAATATGATATTAGCCTCTGAGTTTCATAAGGAAAAACATGGAGATTAAGTTTGATCAATCAAAAAATGAAAAAAAATAGATGGATGTATTGGTTTATCTTCTTGCTCTCAGAAGAGCCCCTTCAAGCATATGCAAGATTGCCTTATAATGCTCCTAACAATCGGTATTTTTCACTCCCTTCTTAACTTGAATTGTGAGTTTTCATTGTATCATCTACCCAATTGCATTATATGTTTCTCTTTTTTTTTTCTTCTTAATTTTGTGGAATTTAATTCAAATTTCCCCCTTTTAAACATTCACTAACATTACATAGGGAAGGGGACATATCTTCGGTTGAAATTAACCAAACAACTTGGTATTCTCATCATGATCTTCTACCTTAAAACTCAAAATATATTTTGTGTAGTAAATTTTCGTCAGCTTGATGTTTGAAATTTGAAGTCCTTATCATGTTGCCTCCATGTTGGTTGATTTGAATTTCAAAATTATCCCAAGACAATTGGCTTTCCATATGGCTAATTCTCCTTTTCTCCCTTCATGCAATAAAAGGCACAAACAAATTGCAAAAAAATGCAAAAAATTAGATCAATAATTGTAGAAGATATGCAATTAGCTTAAAAAGGTACTGAAGTAAATGAGACGTGTGCGGATTAAGACAAGTGAATAAAAATATGCGGCGAGATTAGGTTTTTTAACCACTTATCAATGATCAATGAGAAGAAACATATTGTTACCAATGTGCGGCTTATCAGAATAAGTGTAAGCCTTTTCTATAGAAAAAAGGGCCTATAGCTTGGCAATGACTGATGAAAGGCACCAATGTCAACTATGAAATTTGTGTAAAGTTCACCTCAGCCACCAGGGAAGCTAAGAGGAATGTTTGGAATGAGATGACCAGATCTTGGCCACAAGAATTGGGGGGGGGGGGGGGGGGGTGGGGGGGGTCAAACGGGTTGACTTTAATTCGGAGGTCGGGACAAAGAGGGTAGCAACTCAGGAGAGAGGCAGGTTGGTGCGACGTCTTGGCATTATAATTCTTTGAAGCATAAGTAGACAATATAGAATGAGAACATATTTTGAGGCAGACAATGAGCTTAGATGTTATGATAATCATTTTGTAAAGGTTTGTGGAAAAAAATAACATAGACAAGATATGGATCATGATTATTAGAGCAATCCATTCTGCGACCACAACCCTTGCACTATTATCTGAAGAATCAAAAGTCAAGACATCAAGGTTTGCCTATGCAAAGTTGCAGAGGCTGGAATAGACTTCTCGAGAAGACGAATCTCACAACTTGTCATAACACTTAGAAGTTATGACAAGGAAATGGGTGACCAGAGGGACACGATGTCTCTATATAGTTTTTGTTGTGGATATTGAGGATGATGTCATTTAATGTTGTTGGCGAAATAAAATGGTCAACTATGGATAACTCGTCAACAATAAACTTTTCTTGTCGATGAAATGATGAACAATTTTGCTTCATATGTGGGGTGCATGGTCAGTCGAAGAATGCGAGTGTGCAAAGGAGCGCTTCACGAAGAGTTGTCCATGCTTCAAAGGATGTTATGATGCTAACAATGAGGGGCATGACTTCTTTAAAGAGTGCAACTAAGAAGGAGTTGATATTTCTTGTTCCATTCGAAGCGATTTACAGGAGAAGAGACTACATATTTGAAAAAAAAATCATCAACGGAATCACCATGTGCAGTGATGGAGAAGAGATTACAGAGTTGGATAAGCTACCAATGGTCGACTTTGACAATTGCATCTCATCAAGTCAAGGGAAATTTGTGTGATTCAAGGTCCAATGGTAACGAGTTAATTGAAATCGAGTTTTTCATAATGTGTAATTTGTAAATGTATGATTGAGGGATAAGAAATATGTTATCTAGCCAAATAAAAGGACAAAAGATCAAGAGGATTAGGAATTGCGAAAGAACAACTCGTTGATGGCTTTGACACACGATAACATTTTGAATATGATGATTTTCTCATTCATCTCATAATTGTTCCATGCAATTTGTTAAATTAGATTACCAATAATTCTAAAAAATTAAGTCAATAAGAAGAATAATATTTTTGTATTTATATTTATATTTATATTTTTAATATCACCTCATGTATGGACTATTAACAACTTTGATCCAACTCAACCAACCACCTGAATTATTTAAGGAGAAAGTAATTTTTAATATAAACTACATCAAGGCTTGAACTCAAGGGGGATTTACTGTATTATCTCTTAAGGTTACCTAGCAATCTACATCGTCTAAGAGAAAAATTTTCACTTATTAAATTGTCAGCAAAGTGCATTACTCAAGTTACTATATATTAGTAATCAAACTGACAATTCAAAAAAACAATATATTAGGTAATATACACTTTTAACCAAAAATATCATCAAGTTGAAAAGTTTATATTATTAAGTTAAAATCCATATCGCAATCGACAAAATAATACATTAAGTAATTGATAAATATCATTTAAAATAAAATGATAATACTACGATAATTATAATTTATATTAATAATTATAATTAAAAATGTTACTTTAGTTAATAATACTAATTAATAATTATGGATATATTATTTTTGTAGTACGATAATAGTAATATAATATTATATACATAACTTAGATGTGTTTGTTATTAATATTAATTTATTTTTATAGTATATTATTATCATTATTTGTATTATTATTATATGGTGTTATTTTATTATGTTATGTTTTATTTATGGAGGATTTAGAAGTACGAATATGAAAAGTAACTATAAATAAGATTGTCACTTAGGGTGATAATATGGAAAAATATCCCTTCTTAGGAAATTTATATTGTCATCTTATAAGCAATTTATGTTATAGGGTAGTGTAGATGGTGCTTATATTAAAATAAATAAATAAAATAATCTAGTGGATCCACTAGTAATCTAGAAATATTGTATGTAGGCAACACCCTTTAAGAGCATACCGTGTTAAATTAAATGTTCTACCAACAATCATAAAAGCTTAATCAAGGGTTGTCAAAATCGGATCAATTCGATCAAAATGATTCATGTATATATTTCACAGATATATGAACTGTCAAACGGGCCTAGGCGGTCCTGGTTAGATGTCAAAATTCGACAAGTAGTTGGAATGGATGAGACCCATCAAAATCGATGACAAACTAAAAAAATAAAGGTTGAACCATTCGAACTGATCGATTTCATTCAACTTGCTAGTTTAGTTATAAAAAAAAGGAAAGGAAAAAAGAAAAAGGAAACCAGACTTTGGAAAAAAGAAAATTGGGCTTTGGTAGTGATTTGACCATGAAAAAATTGTAAATCAAGGCCTTTTTGACTATTTTTTTAATTATAAAAGAAATTTCAATTGATATTTGTATTCTAATAAATAAGTATTATGATATATTTTTATTAATATTTTTTATATCAAATAAATTGCTAATTGATCATAACTAATTTAATTTGAGAGTAAATTTATTTTTTTTGTATTTAATCATGTGATTCTTCATCTAAATTATAAAATCATAATTTAATTTAATATTTTAATAGTATCCAGTTCGGCCATTCGACTTAATCGTTTTCATCGGTCTAACATGACTTGAAAACTTCTTCGAGTCATTGTTATATCCGATTTTGACAACCTTGGATTAAGCTCAAAAGAAGACCAACATATTTATATTTATATTTATATTCTTGAAACAAGTATATATTGATTTATGGAAAGTTATAAGAGATTATAAATTATAAAGAGAAATAAAAAGACTATGTGTTCACATTATCATTAGATGGGATCATAACACCAAAGGAGATCTTTGAATATATATCTAATATCGTAACATTGTTGAATCTAGAATCCCGAGATTATTTTAATGATAAAAAATTTGTGAGTAAAGCTTAGTTGTACTGATAATCCTTGATGTATCTGTGAAAGACAGGATTTTTGTGTTCAGTCAGTAATAGGTCGACCAAAGTTAAAAAGTGGATGACCTATGTACAGAAAAGATGGGAAGAAAAATTCTAAGTGTGGAATGGTCGTCCTAAGGATGCAAAGAGGTCGACCGAAGTAAATAAAAGAGACTGAAGAAGTGGAGCTAAATACTGAGCGGTTGACCAAGAAGGAACAGTGGGCGATGAAGTATTATTGTGAAGAAAGAGGTCGTCCGAAAGCTTTGGAGTTAAGACAGTGGACGACAAAAGGAATGACAAGCAGAATGAAAGTCGTATGAAGTTGAATAGCGGACGATCGAAGTACTCAGAATGAAGAAAGAGGTCGTCCGAAAGCTTTAAAGTAAAAGTATTGGACGACCGGGAGAGCATTAGAGTTGAAGTGAAGGAATGAAAGGTCGTCCAAAGTGTTGAATCTAGGATCCCGAGAATGTTTTGAATGATCACAAATTTGTAAGTGAACTCAGCCTGTACTGATGAACTTGTTTGAGCTGATTTCTGCACACGTAATATATATCAGAAGAACCATAAGTGTACAGTGGGCATTCTAAGGATATAAGCGGTCGACCAGCAACAGAGGAAGAGAGCATATGATGAGCAGCAGCGAAGCATAAACGGTCGACCAAAGAAGAAAGGCCGACCGATAATGGGGGGCTGTATATGGAGGAGCAAAGCATAGACGGTCGACCAGTGGTGTAAAGAGGGCGACCGATAATGAAGAACAGTGAGGGATCAGAGGAAAACCAGTCGATCAGAAATGAAGAAAGGGCGACCGGAGGAAAAGGGCTGAAATGAGGAGGTCGCCCGATGATTGATGAATGGGCGATCCCAACAACACAAACTTTCTATACAAAGTTGGGGAGCAATCGTCCGGAGGGCTCAGGAG
>LTAE01015156.1:0-10675 GCA_001647135.1 Pontederia paniculata | reverse complement strand
TGAACAAACCCCTGACTTCTCCATATCTTGAATTTCCTTAGTCAATTATCACATCTATTCTTTTTCAAATTGTTCTCTTTAAGTTTCTGTTCTGAAAATTTAAACAACATTTATTAAACTGATTCTCCCAATTCACTTTAGAATTAATTAAGATAGAACAACAATCCTCGTGGGTTCGACATCCTTCTCATCTTCTATATTACTTGTTCGCAATCAGTATACATGCTGGCTTTCTTTTGCACTGCTGGATTTTACGCATCATATACCCTACCTAAGTAGGGTATACCATGTATTCTATCTTATGAACCATTGGATCTAAGATATGCATTAAAAATAAATAACCTATTTTAATATTTATATTTTTACTTATTTTTTTCAGCCACATATCTCAAATTTGACGATTCATAAGATATGATACATGTTGTACCCTACTTAAATAGGATACACCTCTATCAAATCCATTTTAAATATGTGAGACAATTATGAAACTTCAAAAGGATATAATGGTACTCTTTTATCTTAGAAAATATTACTATTTTATCTTAGAAAATACTATCTCCTACTCTCTTAAGATGGTAGATGAGTAAATTTATCAACTTGTGAGGGTATTTTAAATATGTGATTGTGTTAGAAGATATAAATAACACTATTCTTTTATCCTAAAAATTTTGTATCCGCGTTCTCTTAACCATTTCAAAATGGGAAGTGACTAAATTTATGAACTTGTGGGGTTCTTTTAAATAACGGGAGGTGTTAGGAGGAAGCTTTATTGTTTTATCTGATTCTTTAACCATTAATCTATAAAACACGAGTTAAGCCTCTAACGACCACCATTTTTAAATAAAAAAGTAACAGCATTTAGTTTATCTTATTTTGGGCTGAAGATAAATAGGGGAAATTGTGACCCATAGTTTAGGTCTAAAAAAATTCTTATAAATAAATCCCTCATGTTAAAGAACTCCCTTTTCTCTCCCTCAAAGAAACCCTAGCAGTCGCAACCTTTATTTCTAGCTTTCTCTCTCCCTTTTCTCCCCATATGTAGAGGAGCACGTGAAGGAGGAGGACAATGAAAATTACGAGGGAACGAGAGCGAGGACAAGTAGAATACAATGAACAAACGAGAAAAAAACCAAAAATGCAAATAGGTATGTAAGTAGGAGGATCAAATATAGAATTTATCATGTGTCTGAGATTGTATAAGATGGTATAAAGGAATTGCTAGATATGCTTCTCATGTTAGAATAATTTCATTATAGGTTTTTATACTAGACGAAGAGGACTTATGATCATGCTTATTAGTTCCTATTTAAAGTACTCTATTATTAGATTTAGTCAACTCGGATTAAAGATAATAGTTCATGCTCACATTGATGATTATAGGCTCTTACATATCACTATTTTCGAATTTAATTTATATGTAACTCTCTCTACAAAAAACAATAGAAAAGAACACAAAATGAATAAGGGTAAAGGGGAAAACTAGTTGCAGTCATGATCGTGAGATGGAATCACATAGCCGTGAGGGCATCCTCAACCTCGGTCATGGCCATGACATGTTTGTCATGCGTCGTGAGGTCAAACATCATGATGTATCATACATAATGACATTCATGATGACTACGTCATGAGTCGTGAAGGATGAGATGAAGAAGTCATGGTTATGTCATGGTCGTGAAGGGAAGTGTCGTGGGTCGTGAATCGGGACGAAGAAAACATGAGCCATGAAGTTGGACCCATCATGATCATGACCAAGTATATCACGGGAGGTGATGACGTTTAAGAAACATTGGGTACCCGGTGACAACCCTGAGGTTTTTTTCATGAGCCATGATTTGGAGAAGACTATGATCACTCGATCACGACCATGAAAGTCATTGTCATGATTGTGAATTGCTAAGTCATGCCCGTGAAGGATAACCTTTTTTTACCCATGAAGGATTTCCAACAATAGATATAGTTTATTAATTATAATGTGGTATGTTCCTCTATTTATAATGATGATTTTATTGATTGAATGACTAACATATGATTTGTAAAATTTAGATTCCTATGATAAGGATGTAATAAGAATATCACATGTGATTGAATTGATTTTATGAAATGTATGATTTGATTCCCAATGAATTGGTCCTCAATTGTGGGGTAATTGAGTTTCTTTAGGAATATCTCTTGTACATGGTTCTTTTAGGTTCAGTTGGGTTCCTTCGAGAATAATTATTTAATTAGGTTCTTTCGGGAATAATTCTTTAACAGATTCTACAAGCCTACTAGCTTAATAACACCGAGACGAATGCCAATGACCGTCATGATTATTAATGTTTCATTGATGATTGATTATTTTAATTGAACAAATTAGGACAACAGATAGTCAAAAAAGTAAATGGCTCCTAAGTAAAAGACCGAATTGAGCTTGAACATACTAAGCAGAAAACAATTTGGCATTGTATTATAACAATGCAATTGAGGTTCTTGCAATTGAATAATAAATGACATTGTAAAGAAAAAAAAAGAAATAAGAAAGCTAAAGGGTAAAGTGAATGAAGAAGGGAACTATTATTATGTCTTTATATATGATTGTTTCTATATTTTCTTTGCTCATTGGGCTTCATTGCTCATGGGAGAATTTTCTCCCTGTTTTTAATCTTGTAGGCGATGAATGCAACTGATAGGAGATGGCATTGGTGATGCATATGTTCATGAATATGAAAGCTTGCACTTGCTAAGAGTCTCGTCTAGAGTCATTTTAATTTTTATCTAGTTATGAAACTATTTTTAGATATGTATTTTTATTTTTAGAACAATGTAATAGAATATTATATTTGATGGACTATTATATGAAAAAAAATATTTTAGAAGTTATTGCTTCTACATTACATGTCCAACATATTGATCAGTCTTTTGGTCCAATTTAAAGTCAAAGAAGGATGTCGTAGCATCATCAAATTTGAATTTTGTCACGTGATAGGGTATGAATTTGGAGGGATTACAATTAGGTATCAGTGCATGATGAAAGACACTTTTGAGCTGTCTTTAAGTGAATATAGTCCATGTGCAAGCATCTAAACAGTCACCGTGCCATCGAGAAGAGTATAAGTTGAGTCCTAAGGAGGTTATCAAGAGAGAAAGAAGAAGAATTCAATGTTTAAAGCCCATATGGAACTTACACTTATTTATTTATTTTCTCTTGTAAATGTAGTTGACTTCAAAACGGCTTGGCAATCATCCGAAATAGTCCTAGCAAGAGCAAGAAGTAGCTCAAGGTGAAAATCAAGGTAGTCTAGCTCAAGGAGACCAACAAAACCAATAGGAGCATGCTCCCAAAAATACGATCCAACACTTCCCCAAGATCCACCTCTTGAGTTCAACGGTAGTGATGGTTTCGATGAAGCAGAGGGATGGGTGGACACCATGAAAAAAACCTTTTTGCTTTGCTGATGCAGTGCTCTGAAGACCAAAAGGTCTTATATGCAGCGCATCATCTCACCAAGGATGCGAAGGACTGGTTAAAGAACACTAAGACTATTAACTTTTTTGAACAAGACACAATCACCTGGAAGGATTTTAAAGAGGCGTTCTAGACTTGTTATTTTCTTGCCTATGAGCGCATCCTAATGAAGAGGGAATTTTTGGAATTTTGACAAAAAAGAATTTGAGTGTGGAAGAGTACTTGAACAAATCACACAGTTAGAAAAAGTATTGTACACTAAAAAATGATGAAAGATAAAGGGCTGGCCATTTTGTTCAAGTATTGAATCCAGAACTAAGGAGAAGTGATGACAGAAAAAGGTATACCTAAATAGGTTGACCCAGTTTCCGAAAAGCTTACCCCAATCTCCATTTTTTGTAAACAATTTATGCCGATTTACTTCCATTTTCCACTTTTTGAATATTCGACATCATCATTATTGGATTTTGAGAATTTAAGCTAATTTAAGAAGGTTTTAACCAGATTTCACGATTTTAGTCATTTGAATATTCAAAATTTTAAATTCCTTCCATTTTTATTGTTGCAGCCGAGGAACCGGGGTAACCTCCACAACTGACACCCCGATTTTGTGGAGCTAATGCCTAACCTGCGAGATTTTTGGGGATTTTGAATTTTGAAGATCTTCTCACCTCCGGATTTTGGGGAAGCACAAAATAGAAGGTCTGAAGAGGACACAGGGGTATAAAAGCAAAGGAGGACGACGTGAACAAAAGGGGGACAAACGACCGAAATTTTATCTTACTTCGCATTTTACTTTCCGGCAAAACATTATGTTGGCTAAACGTTATTTTGTAATTTCTGTACCCAGGATGTCCGGCTAGACNTGGGGGAACTTAGTCTAGGTTATGCCTCTTGAGTTAGGGGATAGGTGAGAGTATGCCCCTACATCTGGAGCTTAACCTAGAGCGAGTAACATTTGTCTTGAGTTCGACTTATAGATTTAGTTAGAGAGGTGAATCAAGTTGCCTTGACCTTGAAAGAGGCTTGATAGGTAACTTGGAAACAATCTCTTGGTTGGCCCCATAAGCATACGCCACGAGAGTGGGGGCTTACTGATAAGGTTACCTCTGCGAGAGCAGGGTAATGCTCCAACCTGAAAAACTCTCTGACTGAACCTCTAGGTCCCCCTCGGGAAAGAGGTCAGTACACGCTGAGAGGCGGTACCCCTCTGGAACTTGGGTGTCAAGATTTATATAATTTTATCGGGATTTAAGATGGTGAGCTCTCTTCTGAGGGAGAGAGTGTGACCATGGTCAAATTACATTTGGTCGAGCCTTGAACCTCCACCGGAAGAGCGGGAAGGTAAAAGGTAGAGCAACCACCGCGAGAGGGGGGTTGCCTTGACACGTGGTGTAAGGGCCTGGACGACTTTACATGATTTCACGACAAAGAGTAGATGGATGTGATTCAGAGGTGAAATCAGGGTCCTGGTGTCCTCTCATTATTAAAAGTTATCTTTCTTAATTCAGCTTTCTCTATTATAAAAAAAAACCAACAAAAATATTATTTCCATTGATTACCCCTCACCTATTCCGGTTAGGGCTTGGACCTCTAGTGTCAAGCCCCTTAACCGTAAGAGCTTGACTGAGGGATATCAATAATAGAAGCGTGAAAACAAAGTTTCCCTGTGGATCGATACCTGAAGTACTCGACAATTGCGGTATACTTGCGATGATAGGAGTGTGCTAGGTTTATAAATAATAAAATTTGAAGTGAAGAAAACTTTTATATACAGAAGATTGATCCTGGTTAACCCCCTAACCTGTGGTCATTCTCTATCTTACCCCACACTTCGCATCAAGAAGCCCGTTAGGGGAAACTGTAAGACCCTCATTGACGGATAGCGCCTAGAGAGAGATGACATAGAGTGCCGAAGGAACTTAAAGGAAAATCCCAACATGACAAGCAGATCAGGATAGGCTCAGGTGAATGAATGTAGACAAGTAAAGACCCACAATTAGAGAGATCGCTATTGGGATGAGCGCTCAAGGCCCTACTGCCTTGTGAAGGAACCACATGAACATCAAGATGATAAGAAGCTTTGCCCACATTTTCAAAGGTTCCATGTTGGGAAATGTCGCCGCAAGACCGATGCATGTCTTAACTATTGAAAGCACACTTTAATAGAGATTTCCTAGATCGACGTAGAGACCAAGACCCTCGAGGAGCATTAGGACCCCCTAACCTTGCTCCAAGAATAATCTATGGCATGAGAGTTGAGCCTGAACCACATGTCGATGATGCGTCACACACTCTTATTAAACCCAACTAATAAGATTATACAAATTTGAGATTGATTTTCATTAAGATATGTTACACAATAAAAAAATGCTCTTTGGAAAGTATTAGAAATGAACAATGAAAGGATAGATAGTATGACTGAATTCAAGGGTTTAAGGATGTTATAATGTAACAATCCATATTTTTAAATAATTCAATAATATCATTTAGTTTATTTTATTTCGAGCTGAAGAAAAATAGGAAAAAAATGGCTGGTGTAGGCTTGGATAAATAAACCTCTTAGGTTAGCGAACTCTCTTTCCTCTCCCACAAAGAAATCCTATTCATCATATTTTTTTTCTTCTCTCTCTTTTCTTCCCAAACGTAGAGGAGCATCTGAAGGAGAATGATAGCGCGGATCACGAGGGAACGAGAGCGATGACAAATAGGATATAAGGAACAAACAAGAAAACAACTCCAAACACAAATAGGAATATAAGTAGGAGGATGAAATATATGATTTATCATGTGTATGAGATTGTATAAGATGGTATAGAGGAATTGCTAGATATGCTTCTCATGTTAGAATAAATTATAGGTTTTTATACTAGACAAAGAGGACTTATGATCATACTTCCTATATGATTAGGTTTACGCAACTCGGATTAGAGAGAATAGTTCATGCTCACAACGATGATTATAGCCTCTTAGATATTAGTATTTTTCAGATTTAATTTATGTGGAACTCGCTTACTCTCTCTATGAAAATAATAAAAAATAATGCAAACAGAATAAGGGTAAAGGGGGGAAAACGGTTGCGATCACGGTCGTAAGATGGAATCTCAAGGGCTGTGAGGGCATCCTCGAGCTCGATCACGGTCGTGATAGGTTTGTCACGGGTCATGAGGTCAAACATCACGATGTACACCACGATCGTGAAAACTACGTCACTGGTCATAAGGGATGAGATGAAGAAAGTCACGGCTACGTCATGGCCATGAAGGGAAGTTTCATGTGCCGTGAACTGGAACAGAGAAAACATAGGGTACCCGGTCATGATGATATTGAGGAAACATAGGGTACCCGGTCATGGTCGTGAGGTTTTTGTCACCGACCATGAACTGGAGGAGCATACTACGATCACTCGATCACGACTGTGAAAATCATTGTCACGGCCGTGAACTGCTAAGTCATGCCCATGAAGGATAACTTTTTTTTAGCTGTGAAGGATTTCCAACAGTAGGTATAGTTTACCAATTATTATTTGGTATGTTCCTCTATTTATAATGATGATTTTATTAATTGAATGACTGATGTATGAGATGTAAAACCTAGATTCCTATGATAAGGATTTAAAAGAATATTGCATGTGATTGAATTGATCAATGAGGTGTATAATTTGGTTTCCGGTAAATTGAACTTGAGCCATGGAATAATTAAGTTTCTTTAAGAATACTTGTACAAGATTCCTTTTAAGTTCAATTGGGTTCCTTCGGGAACGAAAACAATAGTTTAATTGGGCTCTTTCAAGAATAATTATGATTCCTTTGGAAATAATTATTTAACGCATTCCCCAAACCTAGCTAGCCTTAATGTCACTAGGGCAAAAGTCAATGACCTTCATCATTGTTAATGGTTCACTAATGATTGATTATTTCAATCAAATAACTTAGGATAACAAATAGTCAAAAGAGGAAATGAGTCCTAAATAAAAGATTAAATTAAGCCTGTACCTACTGAGCAGCAATTGGACATTATATTATAACAATACAACTGAGGTTCTTGCAATTGAATAATAAAGGATATTATAAAGAAAAATAGAGAAATGAGAAGGTTAAAGGGTAAAGTGAATGAAGAGGAAAATTATTGATATTTATCTCACCTCCTTATGTCTTTATATATAATCATTTTTTATATTTTCTTTACATATTGGGCTTCATTGTTCATGTGATGATACTAATAATGCAGATGTTCATGAATTTGAAGCTTTGCACATGCTAAGAGTCTAGTCTAGAGTTATTTTAGTTTTTATCAAGTTATGAAACTATTTTGAGTTATGCTTTTTTTTTGGAACAATGTAATAGATTATTATATTTGACTAGACTATTTTATGAAAATCTTATCTTAAAAAGTTATTATTTCCGCATTAGATATTCAATATATTGACCAATCTTTTTGTCAAAAGTAAAGTCAAAGAAGGATGTCATAATGTCTTCAAGTTCGTATTCTGTCACATGTTAGGGTATGGATTTGGGGATGTTACAAAGCCCTTAGATAAACTGACGAAAGAGCCTCTAGCACCTTTAGCTAATAACGATTAGCAAAAATCAACCTTCGGTAAACTGGCACTTTAGCCTTCCCATCATGTTTTCCAACCCAATTCTTAATGAATCAGCAAAATTGAGCATTTGTTGATTACATCAATCAATACATAAAAAATAACAATTTATTTGCGGTGTCCTTATTAGCACTCCTAAAATCATAATGTCACTCTTCTTTTACCCACTTTGATCTTAGAAATACTGCTCTTAAAATTTTAATGTCACTATCTTTTACTCATTTTACTCTTAAATTTTTTATTATTTAATAGTTGCACACTTTTCCAAAAGTCTTTATAATATTTTTCTCTTATATTTTATAAATTTTTCTCTTATTATAACAACTAATTTTTTTGAAAAATAAATATATTATTACAACATTTTTTTTCCTCTTCTTATAATGATTTTAAAATTTTGTGCTTTTCATATTTTTTAAAGCTCTAGAGTTTAATAAAGTTTTACGAAAATCGAATTTTTAACAACATGCATTGATCATTTCAAATAAAATTACTATAATTTATTATGTATATTATGGTAAATATGAAGATGTTACAATAATTTCTAATGTGAACATGAGTATATATGGGAATATGACCTTGACAAAGACATGACATGTTTTAGTAAGATCGTGCGGGCCAAAGTACGAATCAGACATATCATGTCTTGATTAAGGATGTTAAATATGGTATTAGAGTCGCTCCATGTGGACCTTTGTGCCATGATGAGGCGCATCCACTTAACGAGGGCGTTGAGTCCCCTAAGGCGGAATGATGCAAGAGACATGCCTTGAATTAATCCCACATGAATAAGTTACGGGAGGAAATTATTTTTCTATTAAGATATTTTAAAACAAAAGAATACTAATAAGTACTTTATTCTCAAATAAAATATATTTTAATTTATCCAATTAAAATATATAATACTAAAAGATAAACTATTTAATAAGAAAAAGGAACAAGATTGTGGATATTTTGAAACTTTTGCACATTTTTTAGAATAGTAAAATAACTATATAACGCCAATCAAGTTTGGTTGACATAACTGATTAGCGGGGTTGTGAGCTAGTAGCCCCGGGTTCGAATCCTGAAGTCGTCAAATTTAGCCAGTGTATGCCGTGTCGCTAGAGTTCGAAAACCATATTAGTAGTAGTTTGGATACCGTTGGGCAAGCTTATCAATATCTCAATTTAAATCGTAAACTCGTACGAGTTTAAGAGTCTACCCCCTAGAAATGAGTTATATCGTAGTAGAAACATAATTTGTGGTAGACTCGCGAATTGACTCGTTAGAATCTGTTGAAATCGAGAGTCTACTATTGAACTAGCATAATCAATGTTTTGAACAAAAAATTAAGATTCAAGAAGTAATTTTTAGATAAAAAGGATAAATAGATGCCAAATATGCATATTTATGATCTATTAATATGAAAAAATTGAAAATCCTCTTGAATCATGATATGAAATTATGATTTGTTGGTCTTAATAATGAACTAATTGTGATATATTACCTTTTTTTCATTTTAAATCAAATTTTATTTTTCGCATATTGAATCCTAACCCTATGAGTCATACGACCTTGTGGGTCAAATTAATATAGTTAGTGTGATATATTTTTTAATTATGAATGTGAATTATGCTAACTATAATAAAATGATTATTATCAAATTTTGACTGTTGAAGTGAAGTATTTGAATGAGTGATTGTATTAATTAATTAAGATTAATGAGAATATATGTTTTCCTCATTATAAGAGAATACATTAGTGGTTATGTGATCTAAGATATCAATATTTATTTTATGTTATATAATATATTAATTATTTTATAATAAATTTTACTACCCCCATTGGCTAGCTTCTCTATTGCATACTCCCAAGGTTGTTTCTCTTCTTCTTAAGCTTGTGGGAAAGGTTGTGGATATTGTTGTTCATACTCTTAGTGTTGATAACATGAAGGTTCTCCTTGATTGCTCCAAATAAAATCAGCGTGGTTCCTCCATTCGGTGTTGTATGTGTTGGAATAGAGATGGTTTGTCAAATTTTGGTCCCACTCAAAGTTTGCTTGTTCAACTTGGAGGCATTCATAGATTTCATGGAGTCCTCCACATGCTTCACACAACTTGTAAATTGGTCATTTGGCTTGAATTGCTTTGAAAACTTGATATCATTTGCATTAGAGTGTCCACCTTTGCATTCAATGCATAATAATCATCATCTTTGGATTGTGCCCATCTTGAAGGCAAATCTTCATATTCTTGATCGTTTGATGCCAATTGATCCCATTTATTACAAGCTCTAGAATATAATAAGTTCATGATGGATCCACTCAGAATACTCTTAGGACTCTTCAAATTGCTCGGCAAGTTCTTTCAATTTCCAAATTGAAGGGTTTAGTGTTCCTGCACGAACATGGCATACAACAAAAACAAAAGAGAAATGTCTAAAGTAACAATTGAAAACTAAATTCCAATATTGGCACACTTCCCCTGCAACGGCGTCAAAAACTTGGCAAGCGTCCAGCAAGCGCACGGGGCCTTGTTGTAGTAATAAAATATTGATCCCACGAGGAAGTGACTAAGTACTAAAATTATGTTTCTCAAATCGTTATTTAGACGGTTAGGGTTAGGAGAGAAAAGTCTACACTAAAAGTAAAA
>LTAE01015153.1:0-10678 GCA_001647135.1 Pontederia paniculata | reverse complement strand
CCTCCATACACTTTGCTGTTTATATAACCTCCTCCTCCTTCCACTGGTCGACCGCTTATATCCTTAGGACGCTCGCTGCACACATATGATTCTTCATGATATGTATTACGTGTGCAGTGGTCGTCCATTCCTTTAGCTCAGGCCGACCGCTATACTGAACTTGTCTATATCCTGTTACAGAAATCAGCTCAAACAAGTTCATTAGTACAGACTGAGTTCATTACAAATTTGTGATCATTCAATACAATCTCGGGATCCTAGATTCAACATGAATTATTCTATATTCCTCATGTTGATTATTAAAAGTGTCTTGCATAGATATTGAAATGTGCTTTATGTGATGACATTATTGTTCTCAAATTTAATTATAAGCATCAATTTAGGGGGAGCAACATCTAAAGGGGAGAACTTACTGTTGTTATTAAATCTTATCATCCATTAAGTTTGACATCATCAAAAAGGGGGAGATTGTTGATAAGAGCATAACCCTCAATGATTTTGATGAGCACAAACTTAATGAATATATTAGTACTAACATTTCTTGATGAGTAACAGATGATATAGCTTCAATGAAAGTGCACAAATGGAGATTCGGACGACCGAAGGTGAAAACGGTCGACCGAGAATCATGCCGAAGCGACCAGCCACCAGACATTAGAGTTTCAGTCGACATAAACACCAACCGGTCGACCAGAAATCATGCCGAAGCGACCGACCACCAGACATAAGAGTTTTGGTCGACCGAAACACAAACCGGTCGACCGGAAATCATGCCGAAAGCGATCAACCACCTGACACTAAAGTTTCGGTCGACCGAAACATAGAACGATCGACCAAAAATCCTACCGAAGTGTGCTGCAGTTCTACATAAAAGTTTCGGACCATCGAAACTGAGAATAGGTCGCCCGAAACTATATGTGGAAACTATTTGAACTGAAATTTCAAAGTTGGAAGAATCAAATTTGGAAACGAAGATGACTGAAATGGAAAAGAACAAAATAAATGAAGATTTTCTATCATTGATGAAGATAATCAAGCATTCCAAAATTGGGTGAGAAGAAAAACAAGAAGAATCACCTTGCAAAAAGAAGCAGAACAACTCTCAAAAATTATTTTTTTGAATGAGCTGATTTGTAACTTTGAGAGAACGCGAATTTTTCTGTATTTTTTCTGAAGAGAGGTGGAGCCTTATCTCTCGAGCGAAGAAAATGCTACTGAACTGTATTTGGGTCACCTTCGCCTGGATTCATCCAGAAGGGAGTGTTACTGAATCTCCGAGGTTCTCAATATAGAGAAATCGGAGCGGGGACGTAGGCCAAGGAGTTGAGCCGAACCTCGTCAACAAACGACTGCGTCGCCATTTTAGTTTGTGCACTTTACTTCTCTCTTTAATTTTTGATTATATGCATGCTATGTTTGTGATTCAAATTAAGATCTAATCATCAAACGATTTAAGATATTATTAGGATAAAAAGAAAACACCAATTCACCCTCCCCCTCTTGGTGCCTTTCGATCCAACACTAACTAATAGATTAAATTAAACTAATAAGTAATGATCTAGAAGCCTAAGGCCATGTTTGGATTGATGGGTGAAGAGGGGAAGGAGAAAAAAAATGGAAAGGGAAGGGTGGAAAGATATTATAAAAATTGTGTTTGGATAAAAAGAAGGAATATGTTATGAATGGTTATTTTTTAAAAAAGATAATTTTTTCTCTTAGGACGAAGGGTGAAATCATAAAAAAAAAAATGCCTTCTTAATTCCACCAATTTAGTAGAATTAATTTTTGAGGTGTCCAAACCCCCTTGCTTTTTTAAAAAGTCATATTCAAATATGGAATGGGCTCTATAATCCCATTCCACCCCACCCCATCCCTCAAACCAAACATAGCCTTAAGGATTAACTTAATCATGTGACGACTGCTCCACAATAGTCATATTGCCTACATCAGTTCGTTACAAGCATGATGCATTTAGATTGCATGAGTAATCGATCTTATATTGTACCATTACAGTAATCCTAGTACGAGGAAAGGATACCTCAGAATTTTTTGCTCAACTGATGTCCTGCACACCACAGTAATTACCTAGAGAAGTGGAACATCAAATATAGTTCATTCTGAAATGAGCATATCACTTACTATTTTGATTTTGATGTCATGCATAATATTCAAAGTATTTTAATTAATAAAAAAGTTGAAAAGGAAAGGGAAATTCAAACCCTAGGTAAGCAATGATGTTTGTTTCAATTCTAGGTTTTAGTCACTTCGAACAGGCCAACTCAGATATTATTGTTTGATGCTCTATTATTGTGTTCTCTAATTAATATTGCTACTTGAATAATCATTTCATATAGTTTATATGTGCATCAATCTTTGGTTCAAATTATTAAAAATCGTTTATAAAAAGAAGTATTATTCAAATTGTCACCTATTCAAAAAGGAAGATGATGGATATCTTTATGACTTCACTACCTTATAAAAGCTGTCACCTTCCAGGGATCTTTCTTAAGTCTTTCTTTTTTTTATTTACTTAAACATGTTTTTCTAAGCTCAATGGATTCACTAATTCAATTTGAGTCCAGGAAGGTTCTAATGTAAAACTTTCCTTTTTGCACTTGTACTTTTCTTTCATGGTGTCAAAGCTAAGCTCAAAAAACATTTCTGCAACTTGACCCCTTTTGTGAAAACACAATTTGCCCCTCACATTACGACCAACTATGTTATTGAATTTTCAGAATATTCTTTCTTAGGTGTTATTTTCAACTCGACTTTCTTAGGTGCTTAATCCGATATGGAAGTATTAGGATTCTGAAACTGAAACTTATATATTCTAATCGCTGTTTTCGTTTCTGTTGTAGGACTTCAGATTAGAATCATAAATTTGCACCAAAATTTTTGGTGTTTTACACGCTTGTATTTGTTGTTAAGAAAAAGAAAACATAAAAAAAAAGGATTCTGATGAACAAGTTGTATTAACACAATGTTCTCTTGTTTTACTTTTTCAAACTTATTTAATTAAAAAACTTGAAAGTGCAGAGGAGATGTTTTGGTTCATATGATACAAGACCAAAGTACACCGCTAAGATCTACTTGACCAGTAGCTGAATATAACGCTCAGCTCAGCTCAGCTCGACCAGTAGCTGAGAACCTTGAAAGCAGAAGCCATAAACAACACAACAACAACAATATGCAAACAGCAAAGATCACATCACATCCTTCCTTGAGGAGGGCCATCGGGAGGGTACTCGTTACGAGTAGGAGATGGTGGTGGCAGCTGCGTCTCCCTGGCCGAGCGCACAGATCCTGCCGTTCCATTCAATTCACGGCCATCTCGACCTGTGCAGCATCACCAACCAACTCATCAGTATTCGCTAATTTATTTTTAATTGATCAGAAAAATAAATCCTAGGAATTGCAGAATGAAGTCGCACAAGGGTTTAAAGTTCCATGCATGCAATCCAAACCTGCATATGAGTAGTCGATGCTGCTGGCAGGGTACAAATTTGTTGATTGGTCCGATGGAGAGATCATAAAAGCTGCCAAGACGAGGAGCGCAAACATGAGGACACCCTTGGCAAGAAGATAATGCCCCATTGAGGATGAAGCACCTTTTTCCCTGCTCTGCCTTCCCCTGAGCTAATAAATAAGATTAGGGAAATATAATAAGGGGCATGATAAAAGTCATTCTTGCTTTTAACTGGAATAAACAAGTTATGTGTGATGCCCAGCTAGCCACACAAACTCACTGCTATTGGACCAAACTTTCCACTCACTCATCTCTTCATATATAAGCCCCAAACACCTCAATTTTCTCACTCATCCCAATTCAACTCCACTCTCAATTTGTTTGTGTGACCATCAACTTAAGTAAGAGACTCAATACCATCGCCATTTGAATTTTTCTCCGCGAGAAATAGAAGAAAGGGTGTGAAGATTGATATGGGAAAAAACAACATATATATATGTATATATATTGGAATGTAAGCTTTATGTTTTATGTCATTATTTTTTTATGATACAAATATTGAGTGATTCAAATTATTTGTAAGGGATTATTTTTGCAAACATAGTTTTATAAATTAAATTCATATTAAATTTGGACTATACAATTTTATATTTCGGATGGAGATGTTTTTACTAATATATTATCTAAGTGATGAAAATATATGTGAAATATCGATCGAAAACTTTTAACGAAAAAAAAACTAATATGATGCATCATAATTCAAGAAATTCAGTTGATTGAATGAACCATCCCGGGAAGTCAGTTCGACCTTTCATAGTCAGAAGAATTATGAGCGCTCAGATGGATGAATGGACGAAGATGGTTGAACCTAGAAAGTTTGGAAGAAGTCAAAAGCTAAGTCGAATGAATGACTGACTCAAGTCGATTGAACCCAAAAAGATCGGAAGAAGTCAAAATCTAGGTCGAATGGATGAGATGAACAAGTCGAATGGGTCAGCTTTATCAATCTTGGTCTCAAAGAAACAACAACTATATTTCTACACAAGATCATCCTCACCTTGCACAAGGTCGATCTGACCTACCTCAACTTGACAACTTTTATTCAAACTTTAACGAGATATTTGATCACGTTTCCATCAGATTTGGATCAAGCCATAAATTAAAAATTATTTATAATCTTGTTAGCTTTCCACAGAATAAAAAATTGCCTTTGTTCCTGTAAAGAGTTATGGGCAAAATAGTATATTAATATATTTTCAAAAAAGTTAATTTTTTGTTCAAGAAGGGAGCAACGATCAATTTGGAAGAAGACACTTGTAAAAGGACTTCCAAAGAGTTAGAATTACGAAGAGGCTTCATATAAGAGACACAAGAATCAAAAGGAAGTCAGATTTTGAGCTAAATTATTTAATCTTGTCTTTTATCTCTTGTTTTTTTAGAGTGCAATAGTAAAAGAATGATAGTAAAAGAGCATAATTGTTGTACCTTCGCTGAGAGTTACTCTTTTACAGTAAAGGTTCTATCATTTATTGGTAAAGGACTAGAGAAAAGTTAAGAGAAGTGCTCGTCGGAAAAGAAAGTTATCTTACCTCTTGAGCAAAGAAAATGTATCAGTGTAAAAGATTTCCTTGTCTTATTTTGAAAGGAAGAAAAGTTAGCGGATTTTCGATAGTTTAAATATTGAGAAGGTGAAATGAGAACCTAGGCGGTGACTAAATCTCGTCAACATTTTTGGCATCTTGAATTTGCATTTCTCTCTTACTTGATTTTCTTATCATCTTGCATTATCACCTATATCATTATTATAATTATTTTTAATCAAGAGCTTTCGAATTTGAACTTTATGATAAATTGATTTTGAACTTTCACGTTTATTTTAGATAATCAACTTAAACTTTTATACACAAATTCCGCGTTTGTTATCAAAGATTGTTCATTATTGTTTTGAAGATTTAATCATCTTAGGGTATGTCACAAATTTTTAACGAAGGTCAATATATTTTTCACTCATTGAATTTTAATAACTCGTTACTTCTCATTGAAAATAAGAATGAAAGCATATATATTCTATTTATTTTGATATGTAGGAAATAATTGAGAATTCTTTTAAAAAGCCAAAGAAGATTTAAAATGATGTTTTGGTCTATCTTTCATTTAAACACAATGATTTTCAAATTTCACTTGACAAACTTTATTTTAAAGTTCAAAATGAACTTTATCGGGCTTTAAATGTAGAAAACCTAAATCTTATTTTAAAATATTCCACTTCTCATGAGATTTGGTAATTTTGTTAGCTAAATATGAAGGAAACAACGATGAGAAAAATTGCAGTTAAGATGAAAGAGAAATAGGAAGAAAGAATCCACATTTGATAACCAACCTCGATTGTGTTTAATAGTAAATGATAATGTAGCCTCTACTTCATCATATGGTTCTAGTAGTTCTCTTAAAAATAAAAAATAAAAAAACATATGAATAAATTTATTTTTAAATATTGAAGAAAGAAAATGATACATGTATGATTGAAAATTGAAATTTTTAAAAGAGAAATTGATTCTTTTAATCACACATGTGCATCTTTTGAGTCTTTGAGAATTGAGAATTCAAATTTGAGTATTTTGATTGAAGATTTACAAAAGAAGAATGCTTATTTGCAAAAAATCTTTTAATGATCAACTAGTTATTGCTGACCCCTTGAAAAGTGTTATTAATGTTGATCTCACAAAGTTTCCTCATGTTGGTAAAAACTTGAATATGATGTTATTTAGACAAAAAAAATATTTTAATGATAAGAACTTTACATCTCATGCCTTTAGTGAGAGAAATTATTTAAACATTTTTATAACCATTTTTGTTAAGAAAGATATTCTCATGACTGCTCTTTTGAGTTTAATGATTCTCATTGTCATATTCTGAATCAAAACACTCTCATGACCATTCTCATTGTAATATATATCATCTCCAATGTAGACTGGAAACTACAAAAATCAAATGATGCAAGAAAGATTGGAGGATCCAGTGACATATAGTCAAGTGCTAGAAAGTGGGATGTTTTGTAAGCTCACTCATAAAATAGGCCAAAAGCCCAATGGCAGGCACAGTAAATTTTAAAACTAACAAGGGTAGTTACTTCTTTTCATGAGAAATAGAAATAAAATAAATAAATAAAAAAAATTTGATTGTTGCCATGTGTCTTGCAGGACGATTGTTTCTCCTCCATCGCATCTAAAGTTCCCTTCTCAAGGCCGCTCGCTCGACGCTATTAGAGTCGCCGGGTGATTTCTTGAGAACTATTCGCTGTTAACGGAGATGGACGACACCATTGACTTGTACGACTCGAATGAGCACGATGAGGCGTGTACAACGATGTAGGTATTAGGGGGCCTTCGTGGAGAGTGCACGTCTTGGGCTCAGGACATCGGCGTGGACAAATAGTGTCTACACCGTATTCCTCATTACGCTTTTCATTCGGTGAGTTAGCGTCCGTAATACATACTCTAGGAGTCGATTTTTGATGGTCTTATTGAGTTTTGGGATGGAACAGTGTCGCTGCCCTGTTAGCATCCAAGCGTTGTCGGAGCCGCCACCGTCGCCGAGGAAGATGAGTCGCGATTCAGGTCTACTCTTCTGATTTCCTGCAATTGGTTTCCATCACACCATCTTCGATGCGCCATTCCTGGAACCACCGGAACACCATCCACGCATAAATACCACAGCAACCTTAGGAGCTGTCAGGGGAGAGTTGAGACCATTTCTTTTACCGGTGAGCACACTCAATACTCAATTGCATAGTGATGGGAGTTAAGAGTGTTACATAGAGACTAATTATTCCAGTCAATTATTTAATTATAGAGCCTTCTCGGTTCTATGGTTAAGCCTTTGTCGAACTCTCAACTGCGAGAACCGAAGGAAACCTTGGGGAAGAGGTTGTTGGAGAGAACTCTTGAACGTGTCCTCTAGGTGAGCAACATGGCCACATTCCTTAAGAGAGAATTGTAAAAGATTATGTTTGCAATTAAATAGGTGTAACGCCCCCAAAAGACCACCCCGCCACATGGCAGAATGCCCTCTTGGGTGCACTACGACATCATACTTATATTGACTTAAAGGTTGACTAACAAGACTTAGTCAACTAAATGTGGAAGTAAATAAAACTTTAAGTAGTCCAAAACTCTTTCTATAACATAAGGAAAATATGCGGAAGTCTTACATCAATAAATGTCTCAAAAGTATAATTAGAACAACTCAATAGAAAATAATAAAGGAAGAGACACTCGAAGGATCACTAGACATGTGCAAAGTCAGCCACCACGAGCATCAGTCGCAACATGCACCACCAGCATCCTGTACTGCAGACTACTCACCTGCAAGATCCAATACATGAAACAAAAGTATCCATGAGCTATGAAGCCCAATATGTAAGACAATCAATAGATAAGCATGAGATGATAATAAAAAGCACATGAATAAGCTAATGATAAAATTAAAAAGTCAATTATTCCTTTCCTTAGCTTTCTTACATTTCTTACTTATCTTTCATCATCTTAATCATCAACTTATGATTTCATACATCATCATCTTTAACTTAACATATTTCATAGCTTAATATCTTTCATAACTTCATTATCTTTCATAACTTTGCATCAAAAGTGAGCTATGGCTAGGGCCAAACATCAATCACTCATATTTTCTTTCATCTTATCATCTTTAACATATCATCTTTCATTACATCTTTATCATACTTTACTTCATCATATTTAACATATTTGCATCAAACATCAATCATGCTGAGCATACTTTACATAAAGACTGAGCTATGGCTATAGCCAAACATCAATCACTCTATATCATCATCATTAATCATCTTACTTTTCATACTTCATCTTTAAATCTTCATCTTCGATCATCATTAGTACACATCAATCAATGATCATCATCATAATCCCTAAGCCTCATATGCAATATGTAAATGAAGTATTTAGACCAAGTGGTTATCTTTGTTATCTTTGACTTATTCCATTAGTGCCTTTGAAACACCTTTGTGGGTTGCTTTGGTGACTTTGAATTGCTCATGAGTCTTGGAGGTCTCGCCATAGGTTAATGGGGATACACAATCCATGACCAACATATGATGCTCAAGAAACTCTTTCGTTACAGGCGGGGAGAAGCCAAGCAACAGGAACTGGGTGGCAGTTGCCCTACCCGTCCTATCTTAAATATCACTGTGCTCCCAAAACTTAATGATATATGGCGACCTCAACATTTAATTTTGGTGAAGCATGGTGGCCCTTTATCTTGTCCACATAATTAACCCTTAATCATCAAGAATAGTCCATCATCATTAGCATTTCAGCAACACCGACACGGGCCGTGACGTTCAACATCGTCAACGAGCCGTTTCGGCGAGTTGACGTGGGCCATATCTTACGTCGTCTTCTTAAAATAAACCTCTTAGGACACTTGTCGTTTCCAGCCGGTGTCCGTACCTCGACGAGGTCGCGTCGTCATCATTTTTCTTTATTAAAATATGTCGGTCGACACATTAGGGCAACACGTGTTGTGTTCATCTTCCAGCCCGGGCCATTTTCACGACCATAACACTTAGGATTTTCTAATCATCTTTCTCAACTGAGGCAGTACATGTTCGAACAACATAGATCGTTTCATACATCTTTAATCTATTATTAAATATATTAATCTAATCATGCAGCCGTGTTCAACAACGCAGCGCTATGGTTTCATGTAGTCAGAATGCGGCCGTGTTCAAGGCGACGCGGCCTGGGTTATGACTCATCCGAGAATATTTCCGATCTTCATTGCAGTCGTGTCGTCAGAACGGACAGCGCTAGGGTCTCTTGGGTCAAGGACGCAGTCGTGTCCAGGGTGGACGCGCTGTGTCACGCTGACATGTCTGGCATGTGCCAATGGTGCGACATCATCACGACGGACGTGGGCCGTGTCCATGAGACACGGTCTGTTTCCGTCGTCGTGTTCTTATTTCAGGCTTTAACATAATGTATAAAAAATACTAATTAATTCATATCTTTATCTAGACAATTTAGACATGTATTAACAGCCTAATAATCATATGAAATCATTATCTTCTAATATAAGCCCTAACATGCAATTTAAATATCATATCAACCTATCTATTTGGATCCGCCTATTTACATACCGAATCTTATAGGGTTGTTCTTCGTTCTTCAATTGTGCCCTCTTGATCTCCTCTAGTGCTCCTGATCTCCTTCATGTGCTCCTAGAGATTTGGGCCTGGTTCTAGGATGAGAGAAGGGAAGAGAGAAAGAGAGAGAAAGAAAACCTAGGACAGAGGACCTTACATAGAGAGAAAACCTAGCGGCTAGGGCTTTGGGAGAGGGTAAAATTATGAGGGCTCTCTATGGTCTTATTTATAGGCATGGGGGTTAGGGCTTCTCTAGTTTAAATCAAACTCTACTTTTAAATTTAAATTTAGGGATTTAAACTAACTAACAATCTCATCTAATAAATTCTGAGATTAACTGATTTAAATATTTGAATTTAAATTATGGACTCTCTATTTTGAATTTGAATCTCAGGATTAAAATATTATTAATTAAATTAGACTAGAACTGTCACCTGGCAGTCTCCGACATGAGCCGTGTTCTATCAAAACAGGTCGTGTTGGTCTGTCCCAACACGGATCGTGTTGTGCCAACAAGGGTCGTGTTGTGCCAACACAGGTCGTGTTGGGAATGTTGTTACATAATAAACCTCTTAAAAAAAGAATTTGTCCTCGAATTCAGAATGATGTTAGAGGCTTACCAAATAACGCTAGAAATTCCTTATGCATCTCGAATTCCAAGTCCCAAGTTGCTTTGTTATCTCGGCACCGGTTCCATGCCACCTTGACTAATGTCACTTTCTTGTTTCCTTGGCGTTGTAAGCGATGCTCTAGGATCTTCAACGGTTGCTCCTTGTAGGTGAGGTCCTTCTTTAGGTTGGGCTCTTCCATCCTGATGATGTTAGCATCATTATGTTGGTACTTCCTAAGCATGGAGATGTGGAAGACATTGTGCACTTGGCCGTAGGAAGGGGGTTGTGTCAGTCGACATGCTGCTTCTCCAATTAGCTCCAACACCTCGAAGGGACCTACATAATGAGGGCTGAGATTGCTTCGTTTGCAGAACCTCTGATGCATGCATTTTACAACATAGTTTAGGGTCTGCATTAGGC
>LTAE01015151.1:0-10683 GCA_001647135.1 Pontederia paniculata | reverse complement strand
GAAAGGAGAAGTTTGTAAGGGAGCCTTCACCCTTGAAGAAGGAGTTCAGTGATCTCCGGAGATCTCTAGTGCGAGAAAACTAGAGCGGGGACGTAGGCCAGGAGTTCGGCCGAACCTCGTCAACAAACTTTGTGTTTGTGTGTCTGTTTGTTTTTCTCTGCTCTCTCTTCTGTCTACTTGTTTACATTTGCATTTATATGCTTCCGCTAATATAACTCATCTATCATCAACAAAAAGTAGAGAAAGTTTTTAATACACCAATTCACCCCCCCCCCTCTTGGTGACATCCCGATCCTACATTCAAATATTGACCACAATGATTTAATAATCAACAATGATCTTGGAGTTGATAACAAGAAGGTGGGAATCAATATTGATTCCATAATCAACAATGACAAATCATGTTTGATAATGAGGACCCGTAAGTCGACAACATTTCCAAAAATCGATAACGATAAATCACGATAAATTGATTTTTTTTTGGATCGTGACAGATAATGATGATATAAGAATTTCCAATTACCTATATAGTCAACATTCAATAATTCGTGTCTATGAGTGAACATTATGTGACTAAGAATCTTGATTTATGCCCACAAATCAAGATCATCTATGAATTGATAATCAAGATGGCATTTTAATTAATCAATCGTCAATCATTGAATGATTGAAAATTGATGACGAAATTAATAACCAGTTGTGAATCATCATTTGATAGTGTCGAATCATGAATTGACAAAGATATTGTATCGATAATGAATTAAGATCTCATGAATAATTCATAATCAACAATGATGAATGGATAATGAAAATCAGGTGACGAATCATAAATATTTAATGAAATACATCGACAATAATGAACATGAAATCCACGAGATTAGTCTTATCATGACAAATAAATTTCGCAGTAATAATGATTGCTCCAAAGTAGTATTGATACATCAATTGTCCTTAATAATGAATCATGAATTATGACAATAGGTCAGGAGTCCACAAAGTTTATTCGACGATGTTTTCTTGGCTTATATCATCATATTGCTTATCAATACCTTTTGACTAAGTGAGTAATCATATTCCTCAATAATATTTTTTTACATAATATATATTACATCCAAGGATGATATCCTCTAATCATCTTCATCACCTCCTCGAGAGGTAATTTTAGTCTTGCCTGGCATAATAGTCTACAATTATTCAATCCATACCGAATAACTCACTAAAATTTTGGGTGTTAATGAAAATTCAATTAGTGATAATCTCTTTGGATATATTTGATGAACGGATCATTACTATGTAAGTGATATACCTTATCATCTTAATTCTCCAAATGGACTCTCAGCCTTACAAATTGTTCATTTGCCTCGACATAAGTGGCATAGTCCACTAAACCCATTTTCTCATGGATATAAAAAAAATATCTTATTGATATAGAAATACTCTTTTCTCGATCAAGGGTTATTGATAAGAATTTCCAACTTGATAGTAAAAAATTGGTACTATAGCCTATCTCAAGTGATTAGCTCCCTTTGTTTCTCAAGATCAAAAGCATGAATATAGACATTGGAAAAATTATTCTTATATTTTAATATATTCCAGGTTGGATCATATATTTTCTTCATGTCTTTCACTAGGCCAAAGCAATCTTGGCTAAAGACATCAAAGTCCTTTTTATTTTCTTGTCTCTCAAGTTCATAATTTTGAACACTCACTCTGAGTTCTATCCTTTAAACCTCAACATTCTCAGATTTTGTTCACTCTCAAATTTCATCAATGTCAATATTCTTGACTTCACTCCACTTAGCAAATCAAGTCACCATTACAATTATATATTCTATAATCAATCACCAAAGATTGAGCGATATTAGCTCAATAGCTATCACTTTAGCTCTATTTATACATTGTGAATCCACACTTTTACTGAGCTACTTAANTTACAATTATATATTCTATAATCAATCACCAAAGATTGAGCGATATTAGCTCAATAGCTATCACTTTAGCTCTATTTATACATTGTGAATCCACACTTTTACTGAGCTACTTAACAAATCAACTCCATCAAATCATTATATCACCTGATCGATGTAATTCTACTCACAATTCTTATACAGTATTATCGATGATATCAACACATCATATCAACTTTCTTTTTCTTTCAGGTATAGACCGAAAAACACATATTGTCACTCTTATAGATATCGATATCAACCAAGAGATCTCACTCATAATAGGTCTCAATATCAACCAAGAGATACTACTCCTAATAGGTTTCGATATCAACCAAGAGTTATTATAGCATAATAACATTTTTCACTGGGTTAGTATCAACTTAGCATTTGTCATCAATAATATATGCCTTAGTTAGAAAGATTTCCAAGTTTTGCATCTATATCCTACATCACATAGAATAATCATTGGCTAACATAGCATTAACATTATATGCACATAATACATGACTCATACCAATACTAACAATGTCATATTTACTCTAATTTGCATATCAAGGCATATTTCATACATATCTATATTAGAGCATATACCAATTTTCTTTCGACGAACTACATCATGATGCTACTTTCGGCATACATATAATCACAAGTTAAAGTCATTATAAACATTAAGCAACAAGCATCAACATATATATGCACACAAGCATAATTTAAACAAGAACATGCAACATCTTTCAATTTTATTTTATCCCGACTATACCCACGTCCTTGCATTGGACCTAAAGCCTGGGCTCTGATATCATAACATATCACGCCCCGAACCCGACGCTCGGGACGCGTCAAGGGTGTTACAGTCATTCTACTAATTCAAATTCAAACTCTAATAATCAATGGTCCATATAATAGACCAACGACTCAAAATAAACTAACACTATAATTTTTCATAAATTTTGGCATGACCTTTGCTAAAGATTGGTCCATGCGATATATACAACAGGTAAAGGGTCAAGCCGGAATCATATGAGATAAACTGAAATGATCATGGATAAAGTAATGGGTCAGATGCCCTCACAAGGAGTTCATAATACTCCAACAACGATAATAACAAATAAACGGGCACAAGGTCCGACAAATAGGCAAAACTCTATGGATATATGACAAGAATGGACAAGAATATAGTCTAAACCTCTCCAAACTCACATATACACACACAATCCTAATTATTTTTCCCTTTTAAGCCCAGTGAGCATGCAAGAGGTCTATAGCCCCAATCCTCGAGGAGTATCTCCTCCTCACCTACAAAACAACAATAATAAGAGGGGTGATCATAAATAGCTCAGTGAGTGAAAGAAGTGGATCCATAAAACATTTAAACCACCCGAAACTAAAACCATCGGAAAACACAATCAAAATGTATATCATACATAGCTTCATATAATAAAATACTTTGCAATCAATGCAGGAGTTAAAACATGCTATGTATGAGCTGAACTATGTGCCATGACACCTCACCATCCGCGATTACATATCCATACAGCTGATGACCACCTTGACCCCGTGAGTTATCGCTCGCCCCCACGAGGGCATCACACCGTCACCACGATCAGTTCCCTCGATCACGCGAGCCGTCACCCGCCACGAGTATGAACTATCGTTATCATCGCATAGGTAGATCACCTCGACCCGTCGAGCTATCTCTCGCCCCCACAAGGAAGAGCTACCATCATCATCATCAACATCATCATCACCTCACTCATTTCTCGCCCCTACAAGGAAGAGCTACCGTCATCATCATCATCATCATCATCATCATCATCATCATCATCATCACCTCACTCCATGTGAGCTACCATGCATGTTTAATGCACATGCATGAGATATACATATATATCAGGGTAGTATTTCAAAATAATACTAGGAATTAACACTTGGCAATCTTTCAGGATTTATACACCACACAAGACTAAAAGATTTTAAATCTCGGCATATGAGAAATAATAATTAAATCCTAAAATCGCCAAACACAAGAAATTCATACGAAATCCAACCACAAAACCGAAGCAGACATATCATGACAATAGCTCAAAAGATCATCACATCATCAACATAATCAATCAGGTGAGCTAAAGAAATAAATATAATGAACCACGACGATGTGATGTTGCTTTAGGTTTATGCAAAGTCCCACTCACATCAGATACGCTCGACCTCGCCAGGTCCTCCACGTCCGAGCAGATCAGTCAGTCGAGAATCTAATCATTAGTTTCATAAACACTTTATTAAATTCATTTTCGATACTTTACGATTTGAAGTGATAAGTCATATCATTTTCGAATAAGAGCATTCCAAAAACATAATAAGGTAATAACTAATCATGATTATATAACATGCTTAATATTAATATGCAGACATTATCAAATAAAATATCAAATGTTTCATTACACTTAATATCATTTTCAGATGCTATAGTGATTTCAGGAATTGCTACAGTATTCTAAACACTGCAGTAATTTCAGGACAATACAATTTATCACTAATTTAAATATTCATATCTAGAATAAATTTGTTTATTCATCTTTGACTTATTACATAGAAGAAGCACCAGCTATCAAGTACACAAGATGATCACCATACCCTTACAACATCACCAAAATCGGATATGCATGGATAAGACCCTTATTTACTTATCTTTTCTACTTAACATATTGCCTCCTTTTGCTCTTGCATTGTACCTGTATATACCTATTTATATACATGTATTTCACATTTACCTTATTATATCAGCTTAATCAAAGTAGCATCTCATCATTTATCAATTAATCAAAAATATTTACTTAACTAACTTGATTTCTTAACCTTTGTTACTCACTGTTACACATTATCTTAAAGGTAAAATCTGCTGGCATAATATTAATCAAGTTCCAATTACTTTTAATTGACTAATACTACCAGTAACAATTAGGCATTGTTGTTATAATTTAATTGATTAACCTCCAAATGCTCTTCTTATATTAATCATGGCAGAGCACCCGTTACATATAATTTATGCACTAAAGGTATTCGATCAATTCTTTACCACAACAGATGAGTTTGTCCCGATAGTCGCTCCTTCCTTCTCCGTCTCCGGCTCTAATGTCGCATGCACATGTGAGAAATCGCAACGTCGAGCAGCCCCTCCATGAGGACAACTCGGATCTATGGTCTCTCGATCACTCGAAACGTAGGCAAGCTCCCGTAGATGATGAAGTCTCAAACTGAAAAGGAAGCGCATCAAAGGCTGCCGGAACTTGGTTAAACCCCATCATAAAACAGTCCTAAATGTGCTAGATTAATATCTTAACTCACTAGAGAGGAATCAGATGCGAAATGACTCCGAATTTGTCGGATTTCTTCTATGCACGATGACGTTGCTACTCTGCTCCGAGCTGCACACACAGACAAAAGTAAATCAGCTCTCACTCCCATGTTCATGCAGGCGAGGGTCATGTTCGTACCAGCCGATGAAGCAGTCGCGGCCGGAAACATTGTCGGCAGCGGCTTCTTGATGGTGAATGACTCGTGGCGGCGTCAAGTGGGGAGAAAGAGGGAAAGGTTACTGTAGCAATACGAGGAAGAATTAGAAAGAAGAGGCCGACTTATATTTATACAAGTGCTGGACACGTGTCGTCGATCTGATGGCTGATCAACTCTTTTTTTTGTTATTTGGGTTGGGCCTTAAATGAACCCTATGGATCTAATTACTCGGACACACCTCATTTTTTCACATCTCTTTTTTTATATACATAAGCTCAAAGATTACTTAATGTGTTCAATAAAAATGCAACTATAATCATAACTAAATAAAAGCAAGTTGGAAAAGAACATGCAGTACTAAGTTCATAATTTTACTTAACAACTTTCTACTTTTTCAATACCCTATACAAAGGCGATAGTCGATAAAAATAACAGTAATTGGATTTCATAGATTAGTAAGGTGTCTGAAAGTTATGCTAAAGGTCAGTCAAGGTTAGCAAGTTAGTTAAATTTACATGAAAAAAATACAAAAAAAGAATTCTGATATTTCAAATGCATTAGAATGCAGTACATCATGCAAATGAAAGCAAACATGCAACTTATGCAGATAATAGCATGCATGACTATGCGCCATCCTCAAGTTTTAAATCAAACATTGTCCTCAATGTTGAGAAGCTTTGAGAGATAACAGCGAAATGCAGACACAAAACAATGAAAAAGAAGAAGGACAGAGACAACCTAAGTGCATCACTGTGCCGCGGTGGAGGCCATAACAGTTGGTGACAGGAAAGGGTATACCTAAATAGCTTGACCCAACCTCCAAAAAGCTTTCCCCAAGCTCCATTTTTGTAAATATTATCTACTGATTTATTTCTATTTTCCACATTTTGAATATTCAGCATTACTATATTTGGATTTTGGGATTCTGAACTAATTTGAGGAGGATTTTAACTGATTTTCATGGTTTATGCGGTTTGAACATTTGAAATTTGAAAAACCTTCTTTTTTTGTTGCAGTTGAGGAATCAGGGTAACTTCCATAATTGCTCCTAGATTTTGTGGAGGTTACCTTCGGATATTTCGGAGATTACCCCCACACCTGACCGAGATTTTGGAGATTCTTTGGAAATTTCTTTGACCTCCAAATTTTGGGGAATCAATAGAGGGGGTCTTAGGACGACATGGAGGAGAATATAAGGAAGAAGAAGATGACGTGCGTGGGAGGGGAAGGAACACCGACAAACTTGTATAATTTTCTGCACTAGTTTATTTTCTGGTAAGGATGTTGGCTGAACTCTATTCTGTTTTTGTAACTGCTAACCCCAGGATGTCCGGCTAAACTTTTATCACCAGAATCCTAGGGAAACCTCTGTTTCTATCAATTTGCTCTAAAATGTTTAAGCTTCATCTCCTATATTGCCTACTTAATCTCATATGTTTAAATTGTGATTGAAAGTTTATGTTTGTGTTTTCTTGTTATTCGTTTGGTTCTTCTCAAGTGCGCACTGTCTGTGAGGACCTTATAGTGTTGCCACCTTCACACAATGAGCCGAGAGTTTAGTGATGAAGTTTGGGAGAACCTTAGGTCCAGGTTATGCCTTCTGAATTAGGGGATAGGTGAGAGTTTGCCCCTACCTCCGGAGCTTGACTCAGAGCGAGTAGCAGCAATCTTGAATTTGATTTATTGATTTAGATAGAGAGGGGAACTGAGTTGCCTTGACCTCGATAGAGGCTTTATAGATAACTTGGGGAACAATTCTCTTAGTCGGCCCCGCGAGCATACACCATGAGAGTGGGGGCTTGCTGATCAGGTTACCGCTGCGAGAGAAGGGTGATGTCCGACTTGAGAAAGCTCTCTGTCTGAACCTTTAGGTCCCCCTTGGAAAAAAGGTCAGTGCATGCTGAGAGACAGTACCCCTCTGAAACATGGATGTCAAGATTTATAATCTTTTATCGAGATTTAAGATGGTGACCTATCCTCCTAGAGAGAGAATGTGATTATGTCCAGATTACATTTGATAAAGCCTTGAGCCTCCATCGCGAGAGCTGGAAGGTGAAAGGTAGAGCAATCACCGCGAGAGCAGGGTTGCCTTGACCCGTGGTGTAAGGGCCTAGGCAACTTCATATATATTCACACCAAAGAGCATATGGATTAGATTCAGAGGTGAACCAAAGGATCTGGTGTCCTCTCATCATTAGAATTATCTTTCTTTTAACTTCTGCAATTCTTATTTTAAAACCCAAAAACCTATTTCTGTTCTCAATTGATTACCCCTTACCTTTTCCGGTTGGGCTTGGAACTCTAGTGTCAACCCTCACCCGCGAGAGCTTGTCTGCGGAAAAGTGGAAATCAAAGCGTGAAAATGAAGTTTCCCTATGGATCGATACTTGAAGTACTCGACGATTGCCGTAAACTTGCGGTGATAGAAGTGTGCTAGGTTCATAAATATTAAAATTTGAAGTGAAGATAATCTTTTACAGAAGATTGACCCTAGCTTAATGCCGTAACCTGTGGTCATTTTCTATCTTACCCCCACACTTCGCATTAAGTTTTTGGCGCCGTTGCCGGGGAGTACTTTTGACTTTTCGGGCCTTTAACCCTGCTATTCTGATTTCAAGTTTATTTCCATTGTTTATATTTCACACCTTGTTTATAATTTTCAGATTTCTTTATTTCATTTTTCTTTTATTTTACTTTAACCTTTGGTCTGCTGCCTAACCCTAACCTCTGCTTGAGAGGTGCATGCTAAGAGCCAACTCTGAAGAAGTAGGAATTCTTGAGTTCGACCCTGAGATCGATAGAAACTTGAGGAGAAGAAGGCGAGAGCAAAGACTTCAAAAACTCCAAGCCCGAGCCTTAGAGAACAACACCGAGATGACCCAACCTGATCCAAATGCGGGTCAACCTAATCCAGTTGAAGCTAATCAAGTCAAGCCACGCATTGCGGCCAACCCTGATGCAGCTCGAGTGCTTTAAGAATTCTGCAGGCCTACAGTTGTAGGCCTGAACTCCGGAATAACAATACCATAGGTGAATGCCAACAAGTTCCAATTGAACCCAACAATATTGGGTTACCTAGGGCAGAACCAGTTCGGCGGGCTTACCCATGAAATCTCAATCAACACCTAATCAACTTTATAGAGATATGCGCCACCTTCAAATGTGATGGACTCATCGATGATGCGGTCAGACTTTGCCTATTCCCCTTTTCTCTTCGGGATATGGCCAAGGACTGGCTGCGCTCATTGGAGGAGGATGCAGTAAGCACATGGGATGAGCTCATCTCAACCTTCATGACCAGATTCTACCCCTAGAAAAGATCGTGCAAATGAGGAACTAGATCACCTCATTCATCCAATGGAATAACGAGTCTCTCTACAAAGCATGGGAGAGGTTCAAAAAAACTACTGAATTAATGCCCTCATTAAGGGTTCCATAAATGAATGACGGTCCAGACCTTCTATAGTGGGCTTACTCCCGAGAGCAAGTCTACCCTTGACTCCGCAACTGGGGGCAGATTCATATCCAAAAATATAGATGAAGTCAACCAGCTGATTGAAATGGTCATCAAAACCCAACGAGAATGGCCTGAAGATCGAGTTAACAGAAAGAAACCTGAAGAACAAAGTGTTTTCGCCAACCCTTCCAAGCTAGACCAACTCTCATCCCCGATAGAAGGCCTCGTCAACCTATTTCAGAAAACTCTTCAGAAGACGAACGACTCCACCTCTCAAGTTTCAAGATCTATGCAGCAGAAGCAACCCTGAACCAGTCTGCTCCATCTTTTGTTTGGTGCGAGCAATGTTGGATGATCGGACATGTAGCTGCCCAATATCAAGCCATCAACTACAATGTCCAAGAGCCCCAAGACGAACAAGTTAAAGCTGCAGCAACATATGGCTAAAACCTAGCCGCAGGACAATACCAAAGTCAAGGTCCACCTTGGATTAGATCCCACCCCAACATGTCATATAAGAGACAAAATTATCAAAGGCCTCCAGCTCAAAACTTCCAACAAATCAGTACCCCACCTCAGAACAACCAGCAACAACAGGCCTTACCTGCATCCCCTTCCTATCTAGCTTTACCCCCACCTCAAGAAAAGTCAAGTTTTGAAACAATGATGGAAGATTTCCTCAGGCAACAAGGCGAAGAAATGAGGCAACAAGGTGAAGTAATGAAACAACAGAATGAAGCTTTGAGGCAAATGTGCACCAAGATTGACATGCTTGTTACCCATAACAAGATCCTAGAAAATCAAATTGCACAATAAGCGAGCTCAGTACCAAACCACCTGGGACGTTCCTGAGGCAACCTGAGATAAACCCCTGAGAACAGTGTCAAGTTGTGTCTCTCAGGTGCGGGGAAGCAGCTAGAAGAACCCATAATGAAGCAAGTCTCGCCTGAAACAACTAAAGTAAGCCCTAGAGATGTTGAGCGAGACCTGAGCTAGAAGCAAACTCCAAGGAGAATCCTTAGACAAAACAAGTCCTCAAAGATAACCCAGAGCTGTTGAATCTAGGATCCCGAGATTGTTTTGATAATCACAAATTTATAAGGGAACTTAATTTGTACTGATGAACTTGTTGAGCTGATTTCTGAAATAGGATATTCAAGTTCAGAAGTTGTTAGGTCGACCAAAGCTAAAAGAACGAATGACTTATGCACACAGAAGATAATTCAGAACTATATATGTGTGCAGTGGTCGTCCTAAGAATATAGAGTGGTCGACTAATATTGATGGAGAATGCCTGAGAAGAGAGATCAGAGATTGAACGATCGACCAAAGAAATAAAGGGGACGACCGAAGCCAAGGGCATAACAGGAGAGGTCATCCGATGATGATAATGGGCGACCGAAGGCAACACCCTTACAACCCGAGATGGAGAACGGATGGTCCAAGGAGAAGTGCACGCTAGTGAAGACTTAGTCGAGGAAGGGTCTTGGCTAAGCAGAGAAGAGGTCGCCCGAGGTTGAAGAGCGGACGACCGAAGGTCTGAGGATGAAGGCAATGGACGTCCAAAGGGCTCAAGGTGGAGACAGTGGACGACCAGAAGATTGCCAAGGATGAGAGTGGACGTCTGAAGGCTCTTGTGTAGTAGCAGCAGACGACCAAAGCAGACAACACACAGGAGAGTGGTCGATAGCAGGTTGAGTGCGGGCGACCGATTGACATCAGGTGAAGACAAGGGTCGTCCGGAGTTTTGGTGAGAAGACAAGC
>LTAE01015149.1:0-10685 GCA_001647135.1 Pontederia paniculata | reverse complement strand
CCGCCCCTCTTGGTGCCATCCTGATCCTACGTTGCCCTAGACAAAATGGCATGGCAATTTCACTTTGGAAATAAGGCAACTTGGGAACTTGAGTCAGAGATGCATAGGAAGTTTCCATACTTATTTGGTAAGCATCTCAAATCTTCGTACCTAGTGCAAATTTGAAGATGATTTTTTTTATGGGTGTTATAATGTAACGCCACATTCAAAAAAAAAATATTTAAACTAAATCATTATTGGGAGGCCAAGAGTTACATAGGAGAACCAAGGGTTCAAAACTCTTGACACCCTTTCAATTAAATCCCATGACCCTTAGAATTAAATGCTTATAAATTTCCTGAAAAATCTCTTTCACCAGATTTTTCTTTCCCTCTTCTTCTTTGGCTCTTTCTTTTCTCTTCTCCTCTTCCTCACATATTGGACAGGAAGAATAGAAGGAGGAATGAGGAGGGACGCCGACGATGTGACAGGGGGTCGGAGACGTTGCGGTGTAGACCAAAACTAAAATAAACAAGGAACAACCCATCGTCAAAAAGGCGTGTTTAACATGATCAAACAAAAATTGATTTCAATTTTTTTTAGCATTTTCCTATTTGTTTGTGACTTGATTATTTGTTGAATTAGAATAAAACCCTACTCCCATATCTGTATATGCAAATCACAGAATGAGACTTAGATTGTTGAAAAATAGATCATTACTATCCATAGTATCGCTACGATTAAGTATGTATCACTACGATTGATTTCGATCTATTGTGGTGAGACCGTAGCGCAAAATTGATCTACGACGAACATACGTGCACCACTACAATGGCCAACAGCCACCGTAGCGCATTGCTATGGTGGTCAAATGGCCACCAAGTCATTTTTTATATATATTTTTAAAAAGTTTATTTTCTGGTCGAATAATTACATATATGGAGTCAAAAAAATAAAAAATAAAGTCAAATAAAATTAGAAATGGATCCGAGAAAACCATTATTTACTTTATTTACTCATTAAAATTAGTTAGAAACGAAGTTGAGAAAATTATTATTTGTTATAATTATTTATTATAAATAATTATAATGAAGTCGAGAAATTATTATTATTTTATTTACATATTAGGATTAATCAGAATGAAGTTGAGAAATTATTTATTTAATTATTCTTTCCAATAGGAAATGCAGCCGAGATTTATTTATTTCTTTACTAATTATTTGTGTTAGTTGGTATTAATTCAATTATGGGATTATAAATTACAATGAATTTTGGCGTTGATAAATAATTCCAATTATTCTGATCAATTATTACTTTGATTTATTGATATTCGAACTAGTTATTATCCATCCTTATAATGATTGAGGTAATATCATTTGGAACTCGAAAGATCATACAAACAATATTCCTAAGTGGATTATCAATCTCAATAGTATCAATGCAATATTATAATATTCTCTCTCGTATGACTTGAATTATATTATCTTGAACTAACCTTTATATATAGACAAATCAAGTTTTACAAAGTTATCCATCGAGGAAAAAGTCATTATTGATATAATTCTTATGAATCTCGATACTCAATTGTCATATCTGATTTATGATTTATAATGATCCATGGGAGGCTTATGTATGACTTGAAAAATTCTCAATATTATCTTTTTGTGTTGTAGCATAATCATATCATGATCCTTGAATTTATCTAAACCGAAAGATAGCTAATAGGTTAATGAAGATAAAAGATGAAAGCTGAGGGATATCATGTTATGCCTATGCATTGAAAATTTATCGTTTATTGTTACCGGGGGATAGGTAGCATAGCTGAAGCCAACACAGTGAGACTATATGGCCGATGAAGGCAAAACACAATCGTCGTTGTTCCTATTGTGTGGGACTCTCCACCCCAAATACGAAAAGGATTTCACCATGGGCGAGTGATGCATCCTTCCCTAAGATAAGGACATCTATGGTGGCTTGATCCACCACTGACTTTACTGGCATATGGTTGTATTATTTTCATGGTATACCTTATAAACTGAAGAGCTCTTCCACTATATAGAAACTAAAGAAGTTGAAGAAATAACTTTCATGTATATCGATTATAAAAATGAAAGTACTGATTTACCGATCCTAAAGATGAATGTATCGATTTACGGATCTAAAAGATAAATTTATTGATTTATCGGTCTCAAAGATGATTACTTAATTATCGATCCAAAATGACGACCATTGAATTTTTTATCCTAAATTGTGGATCATGAATTTATCGACTCCAATGATAATGTCATCGTACTTCACCAAATTATCGATAATATGTAATTGAACTCCTGTTGATCAATGATTCAAAAGGGGACGGTTAATTTTCGATTTCTTTTCAAGATGATTATATGAAATTCTATCGAAACACCAAGTATGATTTATGATGCTCTTATTTTGTCTATTTAAATCATGCCATTGTCATATTGATTAATGTTCCATGATCAAATGTCTTATATTTTCCGTTCCAAGGTAAATTATTTATTTCCACTGTTGTGTTATTCACACAAACTTTTCAAAAGTATACGAGAGAGGACCTCCCCTGCATTGATTCCTGTAGGCACGTAATTTTTCTATATGGCAGGCTGATGGTGTATGCGGCAATGATGCTCTGATGAATGTTGCACATGGATAAAGACTCCTTTTCATTTTTATTATGTCATATGTCGAGTCGAACTATGAGTTGTAATAAGTATAAATTTGAATACTATTATAGTATGTACCTTGGAGTCTTATTTGGATAACTATATTATTTTAATAGCTTGTGCATCTTGTATATTATATATTTTTATGTAATTATTTTATCTTTTCGTTGATGTGTCACTACTATTGACTAGATATAATCAATAGAATGATCAAAGATTATATCGTTATAGCGTCTACGATAAGAGGCTTTGAATTTCGAGGTGTTACACTCAATGGAGAAACCCACGGTAATTGGTGGAAGACAAAAATGTAGTGATTGCTTATCTAACCAAAATACATGAAATGGGTGTGGATAGAATTCAAATTTCTTAACACGAGGAACAACACTTGGTGAGAGGGCGTTAAGACAACTAACATTATCAATTATTACTTTGATGTTTTTTTATACGTGAAAAATGGTATATTTCCGATCATTAGAGTTTTGTGTTGTGGACAATGATCGATGGATCAAATTAATGTTTGGCTCATGAATTTCTTTTGAAGAGTCATCAAGATCAGATGGCATATTGTCATGATTAATGATATCATTAATGGTACAATTAGGTAGATCCTTTTCATGAATTATGAGTATGCGGAGTGCACAATGTGCAGAGGTATGATCAAATTTGTGACAGTTGAAACATTTTATACGCGACGGACATGGTTTGAAGGCGAAGGGCCATTAAATTTAGAAGGAGACATGGTTACTAAATCCTTGATGTGGTGTGTAGGGGTTAGTATAAAGAAACTTGTATTGTTGTTGGGAGGTCATTTACTATACAAATCAAGGCCTTGACGAGACATAGACTCACATTGTGATTAGTTTCTTATCCTATTTGTTCTCTAAACTTTTCTTGTTTTCTATATCTTTTATTTAGTATTTTAATTTAGCATGGGTGCCATATTTAATTAGGCACCAAATATCTATAAATTGAATTAGTTTTTTATAATGAATATCAAATTAAATTATAAAAATCCTTATCATAGCTTAACATTCTAGTTTATTTTGTAGTTTGCGTCACTAGTTAGGAGACTATAACAATCGGATAAACCACCGAAAAAAAATTAATTGAAGTGGAGAGACCATAAATTTTCCTTGGAGATTTCGAGTGAAATGGTGTAACGAAGAGAAGGAAAAATGACTGCGTAATGACGAAAATAATCCATATTTGCACGTGTATTAAGCCTGGTATCATGAAGTTTTGAGTTCTGTTGGGCAGTAACGAAGAAGCAAGAAACAGGATACACTATAGACCCATTTATCACATGTCATTCATAGCGTAATAAACTATAAACAAGAAATAATATGCGCATAAATGTATATTTTTTTGTTATGAATAGCAATTACCACATAGATTAATGAGTACATTGCAATATTAGAGAGACTGAAATGTTTAGGTAAAGAGTAAACGTAATTTGTGGATAAAATAAGCAAGCGTAACATTTTAATTAGCGGAAAATTTACAATTCTCAGATATTGGCCGTCGTAGGCTATATACATATATATATATGTAGTATATCTCTTTTGTTTATTTTTTAGGACAAAAAATAATTGCATGTTGACATCATTTTGATTTGTTTTGTATTCGCTTGGGCTTCGATGTCTAGATTATTAGGTAAATGACATAATGATATTTTTTAATAAAATTAATTATTTTAAAAAAAATCTAAAACTACTAGCTTTCATCATCTTTAAAATACATCCCTATTAATCAAGACAATATAAATTATCTTACTATTTACCATGATGATACATGCGTGGACAGGGATGGACCCATAAACAAAAATAAGAGGAGGGGGAGAGGACAAAATATATAAAAAGTAAAATATTAAAAATTGAGAGGGACAAAATATATAAATGTCATTATAATCAATTTTCTCATCATGTTGCCAAATTGTTAACTTTCATTTTTCTCCCTTTCCAAGTAAGAATATGTAGCCAAGAAATAAACTTTAAATCCACAACATTCCTAGTATGCTGCTTGGCCTTTTGTGACGTATGTAAAAAAGGTTAATGCTTAATCAGTAAGCTAAACCATTTGTTAATTTCATATGGTGGCTTTCTGCCTCATCACGGTATGGAAAAAAAAAAGAATAGAGAAGTAATTTATTGGAAAAGCTCAACTTAAGACTGTCATCTATGTACCTAGTTCAAAACTAATGGATCTTCTTAATTATCAGACTTTTTCTTCTTATTATTAACTATTTTTATTATATATATATATATATATTAACTAAATCCCATTAACTTTATATATATATATATATATATATATATACTTATATTTATATAAATTTAAACCTGTGTTCTTCAGTGATATCCAACTCTCCCTTCAAAAGAAAAAAAACAAGAAAAATAAACGTGGTGAGGAGGAGAAGAAGAAGAGGAATTGCAAATATAAGAGGTGGGACCTGGGCGACGGCGTTCTACGTCTTTTTTTTATTTTTATGGGTCGACACGAATACGTCGATTTTTTAGGTACGGTTATAGCGTCCAGGTTCAATGAACTGAGACCTGGACCTTGCCTCGCTACTATATCATAGTAGACTCGGAAGCAAGCAAGCAAGACACAGAGGTTACAGAGCATACGAGGGGTCGAAAAAAGGCTTCTTTGCAGTACTTTTGGCGTCTGATGGCTGCCGCTGCCGCAGCTGTAGCCAGTTCATCCTCGACTCCGAAGGTTAATTATTTTGGTAGCATTTGGTGTAATAATTGAGTTATCTGTGCTACTGATGATTGATGCTGAAGATTCAGTTTCTTTTCTTAATTTAGCTTCAAACTTGTAACTTTTTTTATTCCTCTCGGACATTTCCCTGTTCGCTTGTGCAACGAATCTGACATACATTCTTTGGATGTTGGTTTTGGTGTATTTCAATTGACAATTGATGATGTAGCATGGAATCATGAGCCATGACCATTTGGATTAAAATCTGAATAGTAGTAGTTCAGGTAACTGTTTTAGCCCACTGATAACCGTAGCATGCGTCTTCTGTTGATGGCAGCAGAGCTGAGGATATTGCATTGGTAGACTACGTTGTACACTTGTACTGCATGACTGAAAGTTGTTTGATGCCTGAAAGGTTGAATCCTGAGCCATACGAGTTATTATTTGTTTTATGCTGTCAACAAACATTATAACACCTGAATAGACTATGTTTTCCCTCCCAGCTGCACAGGGAAAGAGTCCAAGCGTTTGTTTGGAGCCAAAGATTATTCATGTTCTATGAGAATTGCATCAGGAATGAATGCTGCAGAATAAAGAAGGTAAGACCTCAAGGATTGTTGAAGCTATATATATACTGAACTATTTAAGAATGTAGATTTTCTGTGCTATCTAATTGTTTCAGTAACTTTTGAACGTGTTATGCAGATTGATCCTACTTCTGAAGAACATGATTATCGTCTTGATACCTTGACAAAGTGGAGTCCAGTAGCAAATGTTGAAGGGAAAGATTTTTGGAATTTTTTCAGAACCATGAATGCTCCTGTGAACCCCTTGCATTCCCAGGTGAATTACTGAAGCTTTTAGGTTATGCATTCGCCTTCTTTCATATTCATTGGTTGCAAGACTTGCACTAAACCAGTGTTGTTTGGACAGCATGAGAGGGAAGGCAAATGGTGGTGGGAGGATGCCGCAGCCAAGGAGAGTGTACTCTACAACAGAAACACAGAACGACATGAGACAACAGACATCAAGAGTCACGCCATTGTTAACCTTAATAGGCCTGGAATAGAAAACTTGTTTAAGCTTGAAAACCACAGGGAATCATGGTTTGTTCGGGCACATTTCGGACTGATGATGTCCAGGAGCCATTTGCGCAGAAAGAGCTACAACTTGCAAGCTTCCTTTTCTTCAAAAATTAAGAACACATCCAAGTTCATCAAGTGCCCTTCAGATATGACGGCAGATGTGGAGCCACTGTTCTCAATGCTCTTCAATGGTGCATATGCGGAATTGTCTGAGATGCAGTCCATGCCAAAGTTCAGTAAGATGCAGTAGCTGATGGTGATGAGATATTGCACCATTTGGTGGGAGCTTAATTCCTTGGCTAGCTCCTACTCAGATTTGGACCTATGGACTGAGTTCCCCTTCGAATTCACTTCTCTTCCCGAGCTTCCTTTTACAATTAGTAGTTAGCGGAGATGCATTGCAGGGGAAGAACCTGCTGGCAGGTGTTTAATTATTTCTATACATATTCCAGTAATTAATGCTTGTTTCTCTCACTTCTCAATAAACAAGTCTTGTGGACAAGCTCAAGAATAATCGGAAATGCAGAAATGTTACGAAGAGTCTGCCTTGATGGTTCGATCAAGTAGTTCCTGACATGCAGTAGTGTGTACTTACTCTATTGGTGTTCCAAACATTGGGCATGGTGGCATTGGAGCATGGACGCTCAAGGTTTTATGTTGGTTCTTCAAGAGTATGGTTGTGAACTGGTTTCTTTTCTTTACAAGGAAATTAAAGGATAGATGGATGCAACACATTGTGCTACTTACCATTCCTAATTATGCACACCAAAAGCAGGTTGGATAGCCATATATTATGTAAAGGCTCCCGTGCTAGTTAGTGGCTTTGGTTTCAAAGTCCAAGTGTTAACTAAGCAGTTGTTGTGCATTTTCGACATCCTGCTGTATGTTTGGGAATTGGGATGTAACTCGCAATATATTAATAAGTCCTAAAGAACATCATGTTCTCTGTTGCAATATGTTCAGAACTGTTGTATTTGTAATATGTTACATAAGTTGGTTGTCTTATATATTATGGCATTATGTTGGTTACCCTAAAATTTAGAATCATTTCCATGAATCCACTTTTGTGTAAATTCTTGTAAACACTTAAGGTGATCAATAATTCGTAACACCCAGGATTTTCCTAAAATAAAAATTAGAAAAATAAGATATGATTAGTTGGGCCGTAATAGACCCCCTAAAGAAACAAGACAATCCTTTTGGCTTTTCACTTCAAACCCTAGTCGTCAAAATTTTCTTCTTTTGTCTTTTTCTCCATCAACGAGAAAGGTAAGGCTTAAAAGAATCTAAATACTCCTATAATTTTCCCTCTCCCTCTCGCCTAAATCGATACTACGCCTTTAGGAGATCTTGAAGGGCAGAGATTGTATAGAGATTGAGGAAGAGGAACGAAGAACATCACGAGAAAATTTTGCAAACAAGGTATGTAAATAGGCGGATCCATCTAGAACGGTTTTTCTTGATAAATCATTGCATGTTAGGCTTTTCTCTTGATATTATCATGAATTTATATGATGATGATATGCTTGAACCTTGGATTTATCCTTCACGATGGATTTAAGATGTTCATGTTCGGTGTTATTATCTCTATAAGATGTGGATTGATTAAAGATAGACTATGATATGAATGTAAGATTTATATGATGTGGTTCATAAGGTCAAAAAATTATAAAAAAAACATAGTTTTACGAATCCCCATATGATGATATGCCTGTAAGAAAGAACCCCAAAATGTTCTAGAGAAGAAAAGGGCGAAATTTGCCCAAGCAGCCTCGGTCACGGCCGTGACTGGCATGTCACTGGTCGTGACAGAGGCATATGAAGAACTCACCCTTCAGTCACAATCGTGACTGGCATGTCACGGGTTGTGACATTAGCGAGTAGGAAAATCCCCTTTCGGTCACGACCGTGACCCTAGACGCAGAAAGTTTTTCCTTCGGTCACGATCGTGAAGATTTCATCACGGGCCATGACGTCAAGTAGTGAGTATAGGTCACGAACTGTGACCTTCAACTGGGAAAGTGACTCTTCGATCACAGACGTGATTATCCCATCGCGGGGTGTGACACGGCGTCGTGAGTGTTCAGTCACGAGCTTTGAAGTCAAACTAAAAAAATTCATGCCTTCGATCACGACCGTCATTAATATATCAAAGGTTGTGACGTAAATGAGAAGAATAACCCCGTTCAATCATGGCCGTGACATGTTTGTCACGGACCTTGACCATGCAGCCTGAAGACCTGACCATTCGGTCACGACCATGACAAGTTTGTCACGGGCCGTGACCATGTTGAATGAGATATGTTAGTAATTCGGTCATGGTCGTGACAGAGCCTTCACGGGCCGTGACAGGACTATCACGGGCCGTGACCGCGGTACTCCAGACTCCTATTATGTTAAATCTTCTCTATTCTATTAGTAGATGATGTGAGATTCTTCTGTGGTCCTAAGGACTAATATGTGGACAAGATAAAGGGTCAACCATCTTCACGAAATTAATGATGAGGCCGCCATGCATTGATTAATTGGGAGTGATAATGTTTAATTATGATGGGGGACTGGTAGATCAGCTGCTACCTAGTTCCTGTTGCCTGATCTTTTCCCCGCCTTGCAACAAATGGATCTCTCGAGTATCCTCTATGGTCGTGGCTTGTGCACCCCCACTGACCTATTGGTGAAGCCTCTAAAGACTCATGAGTCATTCAAAGTCACACCAAAGCAACTCTCAAAGTCACCTCAAAGTCACGAATGGGATAAAAAGAATTTAAGAAGATAATCATTTGGTTAATACTTGCATTGAGCATGTTGCATTAGCTGTTAAGGAACGATATTTATGTATTGTATATATGTTAAGCACAGAGAAAGTTTAACGATGATGTATATGATTAAAGGATTCAATGGTGATGAATGATGGGAGATGTGTAATGGATATTTGACTACCTTATGGTAATGTCATAGTTTACCCTCATGCAAGAAAAGTATGTTAAAGTAAAAGATGATGTATAAAAGAAAGTATATGAAAGGTATATATGATGTTATATGGTGATCCTTATGTTATGAATGATAAATGTTTAACTATGATGATGTATTTATGTTCATGCTTTTGTTTATCATGAATATAATTTTCTATTGTGCCTTACATATATGAGCTTCATAGTTCATGGTGGATTTATTTTTTCCCCTGCTTTGGATCCTGCAGGTCAGTGATCTAGGATGTCATGGTTACTGGTGATGCCAGTGATGACAGGTGTTCATGATGATGCTGCTTGCAGATGAGTAGTGGTCCATAGTATGATGTCTTTAAGTCTAGTTTCTTTTATCGAGTTGTAATAAAGTAAATAACTTGTAATGTCTATTGGAGGCTATTTCTGTTATGTATGACTTCCGCATTTATGATTTATGAAAAGAGTTATGAAGACTTATGGTTTTATTTATGCTATGTATTCCACATTTAGTTGACTAGTCTTGGTGTCAACATAAAAGTTAAGTAAGTATGATGTGTAGCATCCGTGAGAGGGCATTCTGCCACGTGGCGGGGTGGTCTTCTGGGGGTGTTACAATTAAGGTATCAGAGCCTAAAGTTGGGACTCTTTTGATGCCCCATTGCAGTTAGAGTCTCATGTGCAAAGCATCACGAACAGTCGCAACACCAATAAAATATATTAGATGCCTCCCAAACATGTTGTTAACAGTCGGCCAAGAGCCAACCATGTGGAGGATGAGGCCCATACTGAAGCCCAGGACAACATAGCCCCAGTCGTTCAAGGGCAGCAGCAAGCCATAGGCAATCAAAGGCGACAACAAGCCTTTGGGAATCAAGTGCAGCGACAGACCCAAGCAACCAAGGACTTCCAATATTTTCTTAAATTTTTGCCCCCGGAGTTTAAGGGTACTGAAGGTGTAGTTGAGGCAGAACGCTGGCTGATATCAATTGAAGAGCTTTTCACACTTATGAAGTGTGTAGAGGATAGGAAAGTCATATATGTTGTGCATCGCTTGGTAAAGGATGCGAAAAATTGGTGGTGGACCACCAAGCCTCCAAGTTCCCTTATCAAGAGGTGATCACTTGGAAGGATTTCAAGAAGGTGTAGGATCTGGATGGCACCAAGAGGGGGGGGGGAATTGGTGTATTAAAAAAATCTTACTCTTTTTTTGTTAGTTTAAACAAGTTATCAGCGGAAGCTTGAAAATGTAAACGTAAACAAATAGAGAAGAGAGTAGAGAAAGAAAACGA
>LTAE01015144.1:3954-14641 GCA_001647135.1 Pontederia paniculata | reverse complement strand
TTATTATTATTATTATTATTATTATTATTATTATCGTTGTGGTTGTTATTATTATTATTACTATTATATTATTATTATTTATTTTATATTGGAATATTTATTATTATGGTTTTTTATATATCATAAAATTTATGGGCCTCACAAATAGGTGGATACCACTTGTCATTAAGCATATTTGATTAATTTTAATTTTTAAGAAATTACATATAGATAAATGTATATAATATTATAGTACTTTTATCTATTATTTTTTGTCCTCTCATTAATACTTTTCTGAAGTATCACGCCCTTTTCTTCAGTACACATCTGAAACTTCTTCACTATTTAAGAAACCATTTATAGCATGTCCATTAAATGATACTAAATATTCAAATATATGCAAAAAAATATTTAATATAGTGTATACAAATTAGTAAAGATTTTAGCTTACTAAAATAACATCACCAATAATAGAATAAAAGTAATTTGCTTATTTTTTAATTATAATTTGTTCTGTTCATAACGTCACAAGGAAAAGACGACAAAAATCAAAAAGAAAAAATAAGACCATAAAAAGAAACTTGTCAAAAGGTATACAATTAAATTTGGAAAAGTGTGAAAATATTATAAAAGGGAGATTAATTATATGTCTTGTTTATTGTATTATTTTTATTAATGTAATGAGAAAATGCTGAAAAAAGGGTCAAGAAAACAAATAAAAGAGGATGAAAATATGAGAAAGATATTAAAAAATATGTGAAAATTTTGTTAAAGGGGAAATGAAAAAATTGATACCTTTAGCCATTATCGGCAGTTTGTTAAGAAGTAGTTTTAATAATTAATTGAAAAGATAGTTAACATGCCCACTCACTCGCTTTATTAATTGAAATTAAATCAATTTATTTTAATACTCTCATGAAATTAAATTAATTAAAATAAAATAATTTATATATTCGACTTTAAAATATTTGAACAAACTTGTTTTTCTTTTTACTTTTTGAGAAAAATATATATAATTTAAAATATTGCGAATGAAAAACAAAAATTAAAATAGAAACAATGAAAGTCAAATTGAATCGTTTCAGAAATTTCATTATCATCAACCTCATGCAAATTGTCGTTACCAAAATTGACCAAATTGAATTGGATTTGAGTTCAAATCAGACCAATGAGTTCATGAGTAAATCTCTTGTCAGTAGGCTCATTCATGCACCTCCTATTTTTTTAACAAAAACTAAACCATAACTAAAACTTAATAATGAACAACCATTTTTAGGGGTGTTAACTGGATCGACCCGATGGGGTCGGATCGGATTATTGGTCGGGTCGAACTCGAACCGACCCGACCATAATTCGATCATCAACGGATCGGATACGGATTTCAATTTTTCGAATCCGATCAACCCGACCCAACCCGATGACCCGAACTTATATATACATTTTATTAAATTTAAACTAATTTATTTTTAATAAGAATTTTATATTACTTTAAAATTAAAGTATATTATAAATTTATACTTTATATCCTTTAAATTATTATAAAACTTTGAAAAAAATATGTTTCTTTATTTTTTAAAATATAATTGATACTAAGTATTATAAAAAAATATTTAAAAATATATCAAAAAATTCAATCGGATAAATCGATGACCCGACCCGATCCAATCCGACCCAATGAAGATCGGGTTGGATCGGATTCGTTGACTATCTTGTCATCAACCCGACCCAACCCAATCCGAATAAAACCAATTGGGTTGGGTCGGATTTGATTTCGGGTCGGGTCAAATCCGACCCGTGAACACCCCTAACCATTTTCTTCATTACTTGTTATAGCCAATTTTATCTTAATAGATGCATGATAATTCTCTTCTTAATATTACTTATTATTTACTAATCACGCTAAGTATTGCTACATATGATTTAATGTGATAATCAATTACTCACCAAATTATAACTACTTTAATTATTACAAAGTAATTTCAATAATTATTTCACGACGACGCAAAATAATTTTGTTATTAAAATAAAAAATGTCATTATTTATTCTTCTAAAATATCACTACAAATTTTCATGAACTAGAAAACTATTTGATAAAAATGTGAAGTTAATTTAATATAACTTATTTTTTAATGATAACATTTTTTACAATATTATTATATAATAATAAATCATATTTTTTTAAATTTAATTCAACATTTTTGTCTTTTTAAAAATTAATTTCAACTTTTAATTTTTCACATTTCATTAGGGGTGTTCACCGGGTCGGATTGACCCGATGAACCCGACGATCCGAACCGACACATTCTCAATTGGATCGGATAAGATCGTTGGTCGGGTCGAACCCGAACCCACTCGATCATAATCCGATCACCAACGGGTCGGGTACGGGTTTCAATTTTTCGAACCCGATCAACGCGACCCAACCCGATGACCCGAACTTTTATATTTTTTTATTAAATTTAAACCAATTTATTCTTAATAATAATTTTATATTACTTTAAAATTAAAGTATATTATAAATTTATACTTTATATCCTTTAAATCATTATAAAATATTAAAAAAATGTTTCTTTATTTTCTAAAATATAATTGATGTCAATTATGATAAAAAATAATTAAAAATATATGAAAAATTCAATCGGATAAACCGATGACCCGACCCGAAGATCGGGTTGGATCGGATTCGATGACTATTTTNAATTCTCTTCTTAATATTACTTATTATTTACTAATCACGCTAAGTATTGCTACATATGATTTAATGTGATAATCAATTACTCACCAAATTATAACTACTTTAATTATTACAAAGTAATTTCAATAATTATTTCACGACGACGCAAAATAATTTTGTTATTAAAATAAAAAATGTCATTATTTATTCTTCTAAAATATCACTACAAATTTTCATGAACTAGAAAACTATTTGATAAAAATGTGAAGTTAATTTAATATAACTTATTTTTTAATGATAACATTTTTTACAATATTATTATATAATAATAAATCATATTTTTTTAAATTTAATTCAACATTTTTGTCTTTTTAAAAATTAATTTCAACTTTTAATTTTTCACATTTCATTAGGGGTGTTCACCGGGTCGGATTGACCCGATGAACCCGACGATCCGAACCGACACATTCTCAATTGGATCGGATAAGATCGTTGGTCGGGTCGAACCCGAACCCACTCGATCATAATCCGATCACCAACGGGTCGGGTACGGGTTTCAATTTTTCGAACCCGATCAACGCGACCCAACCCGATGACCCGAACTTTTATATTTTTTTATTAAATTTAAACCAATTTATTCTTAATAATAATTTTATATTACTTTAAAATTAAAGTATATTATAAATTTATACTTTATATCCTTTAAATCATTATAAAATATTAAAAAAATGTTTCTTTATTTTCTAAAATATAATTGATGTCAATTATGATAAAAAATAATTAAAAATATATGAAAAATTCAATCGGATAAACCGATGACCCGACCCGAAGATCGGGTTGGATCGGATTCGATGACTATTTTGTCATCAACCCGACCCAACCCAACCCGAACAAAATCAATCGGGTTAGATCGGATTTGAGTTCGGGTTGGGTCGGGTCAAACCCGACCCGTGAACACCCCTACATTTCATCCAATAGAGAACTTGCAAGTTTAATTATTTTTTTAGTTTGCCATTATTACGGGAAAATCAAATACAAAATGATAAACAAGAAGGAATTCAGTATGTGTGGGCGAATTATGATCAATGGCTGTCTTCTTTTGAAGTGGCTTCATCTCCAAGTCCAAGTCCAAAGACGACCTTTCTTCTCACTTGTGACTTGTGAGCCTTCCACGAAGTTTAAACGCCTCTCATGTTCTCTTCACTTTCCCACGCACCCATTGACCACTTCCTTGTTCTTTTTCTCCATCACACTCGCATGTCACAATTCTAAAAGTGGAGCCCTTAATTTGTGCATCATAGCCCCACCACCACCACCATTTGTACTCCACTAACCTACAAGCTTTTACCTCGTGCAACAAACAAGCCATTTCTCACACGGATTAGTTCTTCCTGATAATGATAAAAACAAAATCCTGTGCTCCATAAGAATTAATGTCCCAATCATTCTATTTCTTTTTTTATTATCACTTAGTATTCAAATAATTTATGCGACGCTAATAATTATACGCACTGATCACGAATTCGAATTTTAGTTCATCATCGAGCATAATTAATTTTATATTCATCCTGAATCGCACACTTACTTACGAAACTCTCGCGATAAAAATATTTTACATAAAACTTGAGATCCTATTAAATAAGAAAAAAATATTTATTATTTCATCCTTAATTCATAGTGTGTTTGAGATTATTGGGAAAAAAAATACAACTTGCTCTTATGTTATAAATATGTTTGATGAAAAAAAATATTTATTTTCTCAATCATATTTGTGCTGTCCTTCACAGTAAATTTTTTTTTCCTTTTTCCACAGCATTATATAATAAACTTTATTTATTGCTGACTTTAGGATACATCTTTTAGCAAACGCAGCTTCAATCTCCTGCTACATGTATAATATGGACATATTGTTTATATAGTCGTCCCTTTCAGTTGCAAGGTTTTTGACAAACTGTGTAATTAAGCTACTCGATGCATATAACACCGGACATGGTTTTAGTTTGACAACGGCGCCTTAGTTTATTTTATTTTAGTATGTTTCAAAATAATCTGCGTTCTAGAAATATCAACATTTTATTGGTTCATTAAAATTTAAAATTTAAAAGGTAAGATATTTTTCTTTTAGTAATCTTTTATTACTTATTACTTATTAGTTCCTCATTCGAAATTATCTTTAGTCAAAAGAGTACTACATTATCTCGCTAATTAATAAACTTAATATTGCTTAACACATTGACCACTGTGAAGTTGCAATTTTATAATCGTTGCTTTTAGTCTCCTCCTTCTCCCCCTTTGTTAGCATCTATGGCGAATAATCCAAAGGCATCGACATATTATTGTCAAGAAATGTAGTTCAATAACTGTAACGCCCCCAACCTCATTTAAGAAATTGTTCGCTTTGGGCCCATGGCCCGCACGAATTTAAAATGCGTCTCGAATGGTGAAGAGGGTGGTCACTTATAAGCCCATGACCACCTCCGTGTTTTGCTCATGTGGGACTAAACCCTTGGCCTTGCCATTGGGTTCTTACATTCTTCCCCCTTGGGGGCTCAACGTCCTCGTTGAGTAGTCCCACATGATTCAAGTGAGCACGCGAGGTTGGCTCTGATACCAATTTGTAACGCCCCCAATCCCATTCAAGAAATTGTTCGCTTTGGGCCCATGGCCCGCACGAATTTAAAACGCGTCTCGAATGGTGAAGAGGGTGGTCACTTATAAGCCCATGACCACCTCCGTGTTTTGCTCATGTGGGACTAAACCCTTGGCCTTGCCATTGGGTCCTTACAATAACTAATATATTTGTGATACATATAACTTGTGACCTACATCTTTTCATTACTTTTTGTAATGGTGCTGTCCAATTAGATAAGTCTTACTACAAATGCATGCCATGTTTTCGTTTGTTAAATTATGATAATTATTATTTATTAATACTTAGCTAATCTGACTGAAAATATGGATATCAATTTTAAATAATAATAAGTTTATTAGTATGCTTATTATTATAATGTGAAAAATGTACAACGTACTCTTACGCTAAATAGTTATTAGAAGATGTAAGCATGCACTTGCATTAAATTATTATTCAGATTTACTTTAAAAAAAATAATTATTGTTTAATAAATTCATCATTTAAATTGTGCATCGTCCATAATGGGAATAAGAGTTATTTTTTAATTATATTTTTTTTCTACGTCTAATACTAAACTATAAATTTATAAATTTTAATTCATAGGTTTATAACAAATTAATAAATACAATATGAGCGCAACATTTCTAACACAAAAAATATTATTAAAAATATTTATACTCATATATATTAGTTTTTTTTAAATTGTTTATTGTATAAGAGAGTAAGAGTAAAATTGATATTTAAAATTATTAAAAGATAATTCAGTAAAATTTTGGTCGAAGAGAAATTTTTTTAATAGAAAATTTTATAAAATTTTATACTTTAGAGAAAATAACACTAAAAACAAAAATTAAAACAAGGAAGTTGTCTAAGAAATTGCGGTTACAAGGGGCATTTACGTAAATAGGGCGAAAGCGAGACGATCTTTTACGACTCGTGATTTAAGTAGACCACGTTAACATCCGACCCACGTCGGCCGCCGGAGCGTCCCCACAATATATTCCAATTGCATTTCGCCACGTAAGCGGAGTTGTTAAAGCCCGAGGGGGAGACGTCCAAATGACGCCATCGACCTCGCACGCGCTTCCGCCATGGAAGCCACTTCTTGTCCACCGCTTAAAAGCTGCCTCCCTCATTTTTGTCTCCAATTCCTTCCCCAAGTCTCTCCTCCTCCTCATCTTCCTCTCCTTCTTCGTTCGCGGTCGCCCTCCTCCAACTCCGTAGAAATCTACTGCTTCTGATCGGTCTCCAGTTTTAGGGGCTTGATTTCGGTGCTCGCGGATTCGGAAAAATCCCTTCTTTGTTGTGTTTTTTTGCAGCTTCCCCCATTTTTTTCAGCAAATTTTAGGTGGAATTTTTCTGTTGCTTCGTTAAGGAGGTGATTTGGGAGGTTTTCTTGGGAGATTCTTACAAAAGATCGGATTTTGGGGGGTTTCCTTTCAGATCTGGTGCTTTTTTCTACTCGGCCTTCCTTCTTCGTTTTGATTGATTCCATGGAGACGGCTACGTCGTACTGGTGCTACAGGTGCAGTCGGTTCGTCAGGATTTTGCCGCAAGACGCCATCGTCTGCTCGGGCTGCGACGGTGGCTTCCTCGAGGAGGTGGACGCGCCGGCGCCGCGTCTGACACCTCCCGGAGCTGCCGCAGAGCCCCGCCGCCGTCGGTTCTCCTCCGCCACCATGCACGCGGACAACAACGAGGCCGCCCCCGGCGAGGGAGCTGCCCGCCCCCATCCTCCGGAACCGAGGTTCCGGCGCAATCGTCGCTCGTCTCCCGGAGACCGGTCTCCCTTCAATCCCGTCATCGTTCTCCGCGGCCCGTCGGATGTGGGCGCCGGCGATGCAGAACGCACTGCGGCCAGCAGTTTCGAGATGTATTACGATGATGGCGCTGGATCCGGCCTCCGCCCTTTGCCTGAGAGCATGTCCGATTTCCTGATGGACTCCGGCTTCGAGCGCCTTCTGGACCACCTCGCGCAGATTGAGATCAGTGGGATCGGACGGGCGAGCGAACAACCCCCAGCATCTAAGTCCGCCATTGAATCGATGCCCACTGTTGAGATCGTTGACGATCATATTGGGATGGATGCGCACTGCGCCGTGTGCAAGGATCCGTTCGAGCTCGGCGCAGAGGCCAGGGAGATGCCGTGCAAGCACATATACCATCAAGATTGCATTTTGCCATGGCTTTCGCTTCGGAACTCATGCCCTGTTTGCCGCCATGAAATGCCAAGCGCGATTGGAGCTGACAGTATTGAGCAGTCTGCTTCCTCAGGGAATGAGGAGGAAACTGTGGGACTAACGATATGGAGACTTCCTGGTGGTGGATTTGCAGTTGGGAGGTTTTCAGGAGGTAGGAGAGCAGGGGAACTTCCGGTTGTCTACACTGAGATGGAGGGCGGGTTTAACAACAATGGCGCTCCCAGGAGGATCTCATGGACATCGGGAGGGAGTCGCCGGTCGAGAGAAAGTGGAGGAATTGGCCGTGCTCTGCGCAGTTTCTTCTCATTTTTCGGACGCATCAGGTCTTCATCATCCAGCTCCAGACACAGCTCAGAGTCTAGACCGGTTTCTGCTGTGCGACAAAGAAGTTTTGTCTTCGGTAGGAATTCGAGAAGGCATAGCGCAAGTTGGGCCTTGCAAGATGGAAGTGCAAATGCTATTTCTAGGTGGTGATCGCTTGATGAAGGAAAAAAAGCCAGCATTATAAGTTCAGGCATTCAGCCTTGTTCCAAATCAAATTCTACTTAGTAGCACTTGTCTCATAAAGGAGAAGGGAAGAGTGATATCCACAGCTTGGAAATTGGTAGTCTTTACTCTTTAGAGATTATTCTACTGTAAATAGATTAGTATCCGAGGAAGAAAAAAGTCAATTTTTTTTTTTCCTCTTGTGCCTATATATGTGCAGCTTCTTTCTTTTCCCTTCAGTAAACAAGGAAGAAGCTTTAAATTTTGTTTAGGGCCTAACGCCTTTGTTATTACACGTATTGTGAACATTTATTCATTATATTCATTATAATGATCAATGAAGGTTCTTATGTTGTATTTAAGTTTCTGTTGTCATGTCTTTTTACTTTGTAGCTTTCTTAAACTGTGATAATAGGCCTTCTGGTAAATAGATAGATGGCTTGTTCCATGATCTGTGATTGCTTTGTGAATGAAGATTCTTTAGCTTTATGTAAATATGCTGATATGCTTCTGGCATTTTTTCATGTGTCTTTTTGGTCATTCATGTATTCCCCAAGCACAAATTTTAGTGACTAGTAAGTATACTTGGTAATGTTGATTTTATCTTGACACCTTTACTCAAAAGCTGGAGATTAAGTTAATGCTGAAATGATTTTTTTGTAATTATAATTTCTGCTGCTAACAAGTCATGTATCATCAAACCTGTCTGACATGGCTTCACGTTACTGGTACCTCCATTTCTGACCATCCTCAGAAAGGCTTTGCCCTGTTAAACATGATCAGCCATTTCTCAAATTCATGTCATGCTAAATGTTATTCCCATGATGCATTTTCATCCTTTAAGCATCTGAGAATTGGTGCTGCGTCTCTGAAAATGTTATTTCTGTTGCTTCACTAGAGTGCCAAAGTTATCTCTCAAACTTTGGGGCAGTTGTAAAGGCAGTTCCACTTCCTTGGTGGTTGACCTTCTACTACTACATAGTCTCAAAACTTTCATTTGTCTCCTTGTTTTGGTTGGGGGAGCTCTGAAAGTACTATTATTGTGTCTCCTCTGATCCAAGTGATGTTGGTTGAAAACTACATATGAAATAAGACGATGGGCGGTAGTTGGCCATCCTACATGCTGTTGTGAAGTCTCTTCTGATCCATTTGAACCTTTTTTTTTTCTTTAGAGTTGTCAGTCATCTGGAAAATAATGGGTTATGCATGCATTGCACACACATTATATAGTTTAAAAAAAGGAGTTGCATCTATTATAGCATGATTCAGATAGCTTTATATTTTTTTTTCGGTCAGTAGCCATCGATGTTCGGGACTAATTGCACTTGACTATTCGATATTCAGACGAAGATAAATGATCTCATTGGTATTCGAACTCGGGACTACTAATTTCTTCTCCAAAAAAAAGAAAGAAAATGATTCTTGTCAAACTAGATCATGTCCGTTCTTCTTGGAGTTTCAAATTAACCAACAACCATGTTAAACTTTATATTTTAAGATATGGAAACAAGGTTGACGAACTTGTTGACGAACTTTATATTAGCTTTTAATCACAATTCTTGATAGATGGCCATAACTTGGAAAGCTTAACCTGTTGACGAAAAACTATATGCTGAAGGAATTGCCTATTACAAGAAAGACACTAAAAAGGTAGAATAAAATACCACTAGATATTTAATACCCAAAATAAAAACAATTAATACCCAAAAAAGTACTACGAGATATTAAAAACCTCGAAGAAAACAAGGATGAAGAATTAAGTTTTCAACTACTTATTTACGAGAGTTAGGGTGGAGTGATAAGTGGTTCCTCCCCGCTTAAGTAGTCTCGAATAGTCATGGGTCGAAACCTAATCTCAGTGTGCTCTTTAGTATTAATTAGTGCATCCTGTGATCCATTTCAGTTACTGTTTCCTTTGACCCTTAGCTTAACAGAGAGGAATAAATGGAAACGCAGGTAAGTTGTCTTCTTCATATGATGAAAGATGTCATACATAGTGGATGAAACTGGAAGAGAAAAAACAGTCCTTGGCGGCCTCTTGAACGCCTTTATGTTCCGAGGAGTCCTTTTGGCTTAGTTTGGCAATCGAAACCGGGTCTGGGTTCTGGCCTGATTCCGGTGGGTTCTGGCAAACGATGTGGCGTTTGTCAGAATCCAAGAAGGAACCCCATGCCCAGAATCTGGGGTCACGTGACCCCATATTCTGGGCAATCGGTTCCTGCTTGCAGCAGGAACTGGTTGGTTCCAATCTGCACACTTTTTTTTTGTTTTTTTTTTTGTTTGATGAGATTGATTTGACGTTTTCTCTCTTTTTTCACTTTTTCTTTTTTTTTTTCTGAACATCTTCACTAATTATTTTTTCTTTATATTTAATTATATCTTATATAAATTAAGTGCATTTAATTTGAATTAATAAATTTTAATAAATTTTAATTTTCATATTAATTTATATTTAACGTAATATATTTTTAGACAAGGAGTTTACCATAATATTTTATTATAATATATATAAATTAATTTTCTTTCTTATTTTATTACGTGTTTAATTTTTAATATTATTTTGATAAAATATTTATTATATTAACTGTAATTTTTATTCTTAAAACTTATTTTTTTTCTTTTTTTATTTTCTCTCTCGTACGTGTTTACTTTTTTAGTTTAGGCTTAACAAAATATATATATATATATATATATATTAACTTTTAATTTATATT
>LTAE01015141.1:0-10689 GCA_001647135.1 Pontederia paniculata | reverse complement strand
ATTTAAATATATAAATATTAAATTTATTTTCTAAATTAACTTATTCGAAAATAAATTTATCAGTAAATAAACGAAAATTTATTTTCTAAAAATTAATTTAATCCGAAAATAAATTCAATAATAAATATATAAATATCAAATTTATTGTCCGAAAATAAAATTACTTTTATTTTCTGAAAGTTATAATAATCAAACTGAAAATATTTTGCAAAGATTGATTTAATATTAATCACAAAACATATTAATTATAAATCAATTTAAAATAAACAGCCAGGATTTTAGCATAAAATAAAAAAAAACAATTCAATAGTGTAGATCTGATCAGATGTATTAGTTTCTACAGTTTTGATCCAACGGTTCAAGTTAAAACATGTAATATCAACGGTTTAGATCTGAAGAGAGTTATAACGGTCGAGATCTAATTAGATAAATCCTACGATTGAGATCAGATCTAGCTATTATCAAATAGAATTTGATCAGATCTTAATCTAACGGCCATAATATAAACTTGCGATTAACGGACTAGATCTATTAGGGAATAACGAATCGACGGATCAGATCAACAGGGAGAGAAGGCACTGTTCATCTTCTCTGTCGAGAGAGCCGCATACCGTTCACCGTGGAAAAAATAGAGCACGTCGCCGGGAGAGCTTCGATGGTCGTCCGACAGATTCGTCAACGCAGGGCGAGTCCTGGACGAGTGCGAAGACCTTGGCGCCGTCAATTTCGCTCGAGATCGCATGAATTGGTCGCACCGTCTGCAACGCCGTTCGCCAGGACACGATCGTCGGAGGCGATTGGCGTAGTTGTTTGCCGCGGAAACGGTGCAGGGAGCTTCAGGACGTTGACAGAGATCGATTGCGAGCCGCGCTGAGGACAGGGAAGCGCGGAACGAGCATGTGCGTCGGAAGCGTGGAAGAGAGTCGGAAGCGTCGGAAAATTCGATATCGCCGGCGCTCTGATATCAATGAACGATGGAGAGAGGAATTCAAGGGATGAGTGAGAATGGATTGGGGACTCGCAGCACACGCTCGTGTCTTTTATTGGCCGCTGTCGCGTAGCACTCCGCCCCCAATACCGTGGCCGTGAACGGCGCCCTCAGGCGCGATTGAGCGACGGGTGTCCGCTACGCTCCTTTCTGCATCTGGACGATGCGATATCAACACGCGATTCATGCGTTATATCCCACGACACGGCTGGCGTCTCCACGGACGGGGAGCGCAATCGTCGCGCCGTCTCACGCGACTCCTCATTCGCGTCACGGCCGTGATCCATGTGATCACGAACCTTCCATCACAGTCGTGATCTCAGCGATCACGACCTGATATGGCCATCACGGCCCGTCCGTCCGTCACGGTCGTGATATATGCGATCACGACCTGACATAACCATCACGGCTCGTGATCTCTCATCACGGGCCGTGACCACTCATCACGGCCCGTGATGACTCATCACGGCCCGTGATGACGTTGGTCACCTTACAACATCTTTTGCTCTAAATAAATTTGGAAAGATTTTTTACACAATCCTTAACCCTTTAATATTTCTCTTATGTGATTAAATTCGAAACAGTGCGCCAGGTATGCACATGAGCACTTAATGTTTAATAAAAATATTAAATATATTTTAATCATCTAATACATAATCAATGATGAATCATTAAATTGATAAAAAATAATATTTAAAATCTCTTAAGATCATTTATTATTGATTATATATTAATTGGTAAAAATGTGTTAAAAAAACAAGTACTTAGTAATTACATTAATCTAAAATAAAATTATTACTTTATAATTACTAATATAGTAACATAAATTATAATTTAAATTATTAAATTGGAAATCACTACAATACTCTTAAAAGTTAAAACTTTACTAATATATTATTTTATATGAATAAAAGAGTAAAAATAGTAAAAATTGAGTTTAAAAAAATATATGAAGTTTGTAGTCTACAAAATAATCTTAAAAAAATTAAAAAGATGTTGAACCATAATAAAATATGAATATTTAAAAAATTCGGTTGAATAATAAAATTGTTAAAATATATCTCATCCTATTGATATTATGAAAAGATATGTTTTATTATGATTTTTTTATTACGAGTGAGTGAGGTGGTATTGTGGTAATTTAGATTATTAGAAAAACAAAAATTACTGATAATATGATTGGTCTTAGAGATTTTAATTTAAATAATCATTAATCTATTTGAACTATCTCATACCAATTGCTATTTAGAAAAAGAAAGAGAAAATTGGGTGTTCAATATTTAATTATTACGTAGACAGGAACATCTGTATATTCGTAATATATAATCCTTATAACTGTTATTAAATTATTATTTGGGAGGTATATAATTCATAAAAGAGAAATATATATGCTGCATGCTGAATAAATTTTGTGGTTTGCGAGCCAGTCCAGCCCAGGGAAAATATAATAAATCAGCCCCATCATTCATGGCTGCCCCACACGAATACGAATAATAATCATATGATTCTGCAATTTTTCTCCACATTTGCAAAGGGCCCATTTTAATATCTCATTTTATTTTAAGATAATTAAATCTATAGAAAACAAAAGGAACTTAAAAATTGAACTAATCCCAAAATATTGTAATTGTACAAGTAAATAAACAAATAAAGATTGTAAATTAGATATGCTACTAATAATTTTAAAAACTTAAGTCTATAAAAAAGATTATTTATATTTATATTCTTAACGCTCCTTTTTTAAGTGTGGATCATCGATAATTTTGATCTAGATCAAATTTTAATATGTGAATAATTAAAAAAAATTAATTTTTAATATGAATAATATCGAGATTTAAAGTTAGATTTTTTTTACTTTGATATTATGTCGAGTATTTTTTTATATTTAATTTAACTTTATGAGTCCCGAGGTGGTGGGGGAAGATATTCAACTCACTGTTGGAAAAAAAATACAAAATGTAAACGGCACACCGAAACATCGTTTCCAACTATTTACTTACAATCATCTTCGCGGGCATTATAAAAATTCCCGTGTCTTTAACACCCAACACGACCTCCAACTAATCATAGTATATTTGTGCTTTAATTAATTAAGAGTATCACCCAAAATAATTGTTTAACAAACTACAGTTTCACAAAATTTGAGTTACAGTGAAAAAATTATCCTACTGCAATTGTTAGGTTAGTGTGATTAGTACATGGATGGACGGTAGCAATAGTCGGTCACAATGAAATGTTTGATTTATGTATCAACTAAAGAATAAGTGCACTAATTTATACATATTCAAACAAATACTTAGGAGGCATTTGATTGAGGAATAAGACCTGAATTAAGGTCTTATTCTTTATTTTTTTATCAAACGCCTAAAATACTAATCATAGACTCCACACAACATTAAATGTTGGACAATCCTTAAACCCACTTTTTTGTATTATCAGAGGATAAAGACTACAATATTCCCTATGAATTAGGGTTTGGAGAATAGAAGATGGATTAAAATTTTTTAATCCATCTACAATTTATTTTGAACTAAACGGTCCTTTAGTACTTACGCTCATATTTGATAAATGATATTTTTATCGATGTAAAAAATATCTATATCCAACTGGAGCGGACAAATATTATCATATTTCAATTTTGAATATAAAATTTTAACAAACTAACTAAAAATATAATTATATCATGAATATAATTATTTTTATTCTGGCATAATATATGTTGAACCAACGAAGTTAATGTTATCACATAACCTTGGTGGTCATATTTTTGAATAAGTTGTGCGGCCGCTGAAGATCTGGAGTGGAGCCAGAAGACACACTCCATGCGCTCGGAACTCATAGGACGGTCGCGGAAAATATGACAACGGCCCGTGAAAGATGGACGATAGTGGAGCACAACGACACCCATATAAACAACTCTTTGATAGAGCAAAAATGATCACCGCTCGAAAACTCCGAAATTAAGTTTTTCAAAGTCTAAGTTAATATGCTTACCCGTTCTAGAGACCTAAAAAATGAGGAGATAAAAAAAAGAGGGAATCCACTATGATTATTAATTACTGGAGAATGGCAATTTGGCACTACAAAATTCTGACACAAATTAATTGTCCACAATGCCTTTTATCATTCCTTCTCCTACTGTTTCAATAAGTAGACAGACAAATATATATATACACGAATGGACCCAGGATAAAAAGGTAGAAGAGACCAATACATATAGAAAAAAAGTATAAGAGGCCAAAGTTTGAACATTGAATCTTTAAATGATAGTCAAAACTCTCTAATCACTACACCAGTTAGATAATTATGCCCTTTTATTATCTTTTATTTTATTTATTGATCGTATCTTTTAGTATATACGTATATATATATTTTTTATACCAAAAAATTGAAGGAGGAGGGAGAGGGGGGAGGGCGAGGTCCCCATACTATAGGTGGGTCCACCCCTATATATATATATATATATATAACATGAAGAATGGGACGAGAAATATATAATTCAAAAGAGGCTATACTTATTGAAAAAATTGCATTGTGAAAAATTCATACCAATCCTCAAAAGAATCGGAATTTGGATGCAAAAAATTTGCCGACGGGTCCAATTCCCTACTACTTGCAGTGCATCCAACCATGGAAGGCTGCAGCAGGAGAACGAGTCCTAGTCACTTCCATCTCGATGGCTTTGTATTTATGTATATAATATTACATATATAACCAGGGAGTAAAACATGGTAGAAGTAATAATGGTGAAGTAGTCTTTTTATGGTAAAAAATATTTAATATTCTTCGGGTGATTTTCTCAAACGTATGATTTATCTTTTTTTCCAAATACTTATTCTTTTACGAAACCGTAGATTTTTTCAATGATTATATATCTAATAATAATAAATAATATTTTATTTTATACGTTGACAAAAATTACATGTAACATGTTTTAGCATCATTGTGTATAACTTATTTAACTTTTGTTAGTATAAATTTACATAATCTATATGTTAATTGAATAATTTTGAATGTGTTTAAATTTTATTTTTTGTAAGTTCATATATGCAGAGATGTTCTGTTTTTTTTTTCCCAAAACTTACAAATTTCTATCTCTAGGCAGTTTTTTTTTTTGCACTTACACATGAATAGTGTGTGTGAGCAAGTAATTAATATCATTCACAACTCCAAAAAGAGGGGGGTTGTGGACCGTAGCGTCTGGCAGGAGCAGGGAGCAGCTCAGCTGCAGTTAATTGGTGATGGCCGGGCAATATGTGGGGATAAGGACTCAGACTTCACCTCCTATCCAATCCCCCGTGACCTCTCTCTCTCTCTCTCTCTCTCTCTCTCTCTCTCTCTCTCTCTCTCTCTCTCTCTCTCTCTCTCTCTTTTGAGAGAGAGAGATCATCAACGAGTGCAGATGAGATGAGGATAAGGAGTANCTCTCTCTCTCTCTCTCTCTCTCTCTCTCTCTCTCTCTCTCTCTCTCTCTCTCTCTCTCTCTCTCTCTTTTGAGAGAGAGAGATCATCAAAGGGTGCAGATGAGATGAGGATAAGGAGTAGTAGCCCACAAAGAAAGAGAGGGTTTTGAAGGGCCAACTAAAATTTCCATCCACATGAAAACGTTCCTCCATTTTTAATTCGATATCAATATTCATATCGTCCAATCTCAAAACTGAAAAAAATATTTACACATTTTTGGCTCCACCAAGTTCGGATGTTAGTAGTGTGTTTAAATTTAATGCCAAGGCTCTTTTCATTGGAAGTTATTTTTATTCACCACAAACTAATTCTGACTATCTACTAATACTTAACTTCAGATATCGACCCTACAAGCGGGCCAAGGATGGAGAGCTCACACGCACGTCGAGCGAAAGAAAAATAAAGAGAGAGAAGAGCGAAAGAGAGAGCATTGAATAAAAAAAAAGTTTAAACTTATTTCTACTTAATTTTATAATTTAAAAATATAATTAAAATTTCACAAGAAAAAAAAAACCCATTATTATTATTATTATTATTATTATTATTATTATTATTATTATTGAGAGAGCGATTCATCCATAATATTAGGTGCAGCAGTACACCTACCAAACCATCCACATCTCTCTTATAATCCAAGTAACACCCACATCTAACAATGCTACATGATGATCATGTTAATGATGACTAATAACTTGGAACTTGGGTTGAAAAAATTGTATCTACTTTCTCTGGCCAAAGGTCCGAAACCTTCCTTTACCTTCAAATTAATTAATTAAAACCTTTTCGCCTAATCCACTTGGATTATGACCACTACAAAACAAAGCATCAATTCTACAATCTCATCCTTAATGACTAGTAACTAATACAAACTAATTATCTTCTACAATCCGCATATTCGCATATAGTAAATGCTAAGATTCAGAGAATTGACTGCATAATAATTATTTGAACTCGAAACTTCCTTTAGGATTTAAATTGATTTAATTAAAACCTTTTTTGACCTAATCCTCTGGGATAATAATAATAATGAGTACAAAAATAAAGCAACAATCAACTCCACAATCTCATCCTTAATAGTTAACACCCACTTATTACCTGCTTCAATTGAAACATTAATGACAACAATTAGTAAATGCAACGATCTTTAATTGCCAAATAAGAAGCATGAAAGAAGAAACTGGAGCATTAATTGCACAATATAATCTTTTCATCCTTGCCCATATTATGTGAATCCATCAAGATAAACTTATCTGCTTTACCCACAACACTTGACATATTAATTAATGACAAATATAAGCATCTAATTATTATAATTTCATTTTTGGTCCATATATCATAAATCCGGCCAGATAAAGCATCAAAATTACCGGAAAAAAAAAGAAGGTGATAGATAAGTGCATCATCATAAAGCAGAGTAATTTACAAGAATAATAATAAAAGCAGAGAGATCAAAATCTCAACAGCACTACCAAAAAAAGGCAAAAGGCACAAAATTTGCATAGGATTAATTAATTTTGTGCTCATTTTTTACCCTTTTTTAGAAATGAAAAATAACTAAACAAACTTGAGGAGCTGAAAGGAAGAAGTAGACTCACACGCCCGGACCCCAAAGGTTCCACAAACGCCAGTTAAGTATTCCCATCACGTCCGGCCATCCCCTCCGCCGTTCGCCGCTGCCGGCCACCGCCGCCGCCTCCTTCTCCACCACAATCGACACCTCCTCCCCCTCCCCGACGGCCACGATGGTCTCCGACGCCGGCGCCGGCGCCGTCGTCGCCTCCTCCATGGTTTCACCCATCTCTTCGCCGACGAAGCTTTCAACTCCACTGGTGGAGACAACCATCGCGAGCATCTCTTCGGGCGCTTTGCCCTTCTTCTCCGCAGCTCCAAAGCTCACTTCGTCCGGCTTCTTCTTCCGCTTCTCCTTATCTTTCCCCTTCTTCCCCTTCTCAGAGATATCTCCGCCGGACTTCCGCTCCCTGCGCCGCCCCCTTCCGCCGCCGCTCTTCTCCGAGCACGCGAGGTGCTCCTCGAACGCCTCGATCGCCTGGTGTATCAGCTCGCGGTCAGGGGAGCAGTCCCATCGGGACCAGAAGCTAGTGTAGCAGTCGAAGCACCCGCAGTCCAACGCCGGAAGATGACCAAACCCTGCCGCCGCCCTCTTGCACCGCGGCCGCTCCTCCTGTCGTAGCTCGCCGGCGAAGAGCCTCCTCCGCCTGCAACGGCGGAGGGGGACGCCGGCGAAGGGTGAATCTTCCCTTTCCCTTTAGGGTAGAGATTTTTCATCTCTTATGCTGCTTTATTTTTCCTTTTTTTCTAAAACTTTTTGGCGATTTTTGTTCGATCGAAATAGTGTGGGTTTAGCAGTTTTTGCTTGGAACGCAAGCAAACAAGCAACAAACGAAGGCGAGAAAGATAAAAAAAAAAGGACGAGAGGGTGCGATGCAGAGCTCGTACTGTCTCGATACGCGCGCTGCGACCGGCTGTGGCCGGTTGTGGTGCGGCTTCTTGCTTTTAATATTTATGACGAGACGTCGGCATACATATGTTTCTATAGTCCGATATCCATCTGCGTTGGTCTATTCGTATCTTTGGAATCCACGGTGTAGAAATACTCGTACGGGGATCGTAGTATGCGGGACTCTATAAAGATAAAAAGTGCGGACGGTCCGAAGGCGGTGCGGGAATCGACGATTGTTAATTTAAAGTTTTGCGGAATGACTGAATTGCCCATTAGGCCGTTAAATAAAATATTTTTTCTCAATTATTATGTGATACTATGGTTGTCAAAATCTCAATTTTTATTTTATAATCTTTGTATATTTAATTTTCTATCTATCCTATTATCTAAAATTTTATAATTTTTTTCACAAAATTTTATGATACTTATTTGATTATCGATTTTATAATTTTTTAAAAAGTAAACTTTTGATCTTAAGATAATATAAAATATTTTTTAAAAAATAAGTTTGTAAAATTTTATTCCTAGGGAAAACATTTTTCAAATGCTTAAAAAAGACTTACTTATATTTTATAAAGAAAATTGAAAAGTTTACTTTTCTCATGATATTTTTACGGTCGAATTAGTTGCGCACCAACTTATTGTATAAATTTGATAATAATATTTAACGTTGAATTTTTATTAACTTAAAACTTGAACTCTCACAATATTTTTTCTTAGAAAACATTTTAAATTAGTTAATATATATTACTATATAATTATTTAGTTTTCCCGAAATTAAATTTATTTGCTAATCAGCTCTCGCCTATTAGATCCTTATTTTCTTATAAAAAATGTCTACGAATTTGCCAAAAAAACTACTAAATTGTAAAGCAAAAATGGAACTGAAAAAAGCAAATCCAATAAAAGCTTGTAAGTTCCTTTTCTTTAATATCCACTTAGATTTCAATTAAAACGTCGTTGATTAATAATTTATTGCTTTGTTTGTCACGTATTGATAAAATATTTTGCGGAAACAGTTTACATTTACGAAGTTATTCCATCTTTGATTACTACTTCTTAATGAGCATTTTTCTTCGACACGTTTGGATTATGTGCATAAGATTAAATATCGAGGGATCGAGACTTATAAAAAATAAAATAATTTATTTAAGTTATAATACTTTTTTATAAAAGAATAACACACGATAAAATATTAAATAAATATTTTTAAAATAAACAATAAATTATGTAATATTTAAAATTTAAAAAAAAGAAAAATATGTGTAGAAAATGTGTATTATATTGAATTAAATAATATGATTTATTGTTTTTGAATTTCGCTCTTGTTATCATACTTTGAAGATCAAGTACCTCATTTGTTAGTTGATCACTTATTAGAATTAAAGACTCCTATATATGAATTTAATGGGGGTGTCCTCTACTTAAGTAGGGGACACCCTATGACCTACATTATCGAACGTTAGATCCACGATCTACGACTATAAGAGGACTTGAAAATTTTCGGTTCATTTAAAGAAAAATAAACCAAAACATGTGGGTTCACGGTTCACCCATGCCTAAAAGGGATCGATATTTCTCTCTCCTCCTCACGGCTTGTCTTCACGATCTAGGGCACGCCCACGACTGCTCGCCATCGCCTCCCTGCTCGCCGTCATAGTAGTGGCCCTGCTCGCCATCGCAGTGGCCGCGTTGCTCGCCGCAACATTGCTGCCTACACCTGCTCGTCGTCGCAGTAACAACACTGCTGCCCACCCCTTCTCTTCACGATCTAGGGCACGCCCGCGAATGCTCGCCTTCTCGCTGTCGCCGCCTTGTTCTCCGTCATAGTTGCGGCCCTGCTCGTCGTCGCAGTGACTGCGCTGCTCGGCCCTGCTCGCCATCGCAGTGGCCGCGTTGCTCGTCGCAACATTGCTGCCTACACCTGCTCGTCGTCGCAGTAACAACACTGATGCCCACCCCTTCTCTTCACGATCTAGGGCATGCTCGCGAATGCTCGCCTTCTCGCTGTCGCCGCCTTGTTCTCCGTCATAGTTGTGGCCCTGCTCGTCGTCGCAGTGACTGCACTGCTCGCCGCACACTACTGCCCGCCCCCTGCTCGTCATCACAGTCAACACTGCTGCCCACCCCTGCTCGCCGTTGCAGTCGTCGTGCTGCTCGCCGCAACACTGCTGCCCACCTCAACGTCGTCGTCGCTGCTGCCCACACTGTTGCCCACCTCAACGTCGTCGCTGCTGCCTGCCTCACGTTTGTCGAGCTTGCCACTGCCACCTCAACGCGTCGTTGCCGCTGCGCACCTCGCGTCTGCCATGCTCGCTGTTGCCCACCTCAACACCGTCGCCGCTTCCGTGATTGCCAGGTTTGTTTGCCCCTTTTATTCGAAAAAAGTTTGAAAATTTTCTTGCATTTTCTTATCTCTTTGGAAGTCTGGTCATGTAATGGTATGGGGCTTCAATTTTAGATGAAGTCTTAAAATTGAGGCCTTCAAAATTATGGATGTACTGGAAAGTCAATCAAGTCAACCAATTATCATCGATGTCCCTTTAACCTCGACTAGCTTGCATGAATCACAATTTGATATACGTGACCCTATTCGTGTGAAGGCCAAGGGTAGACCACGAAATACAAGTAGGATTAAATCTGGAGCAGAAATTTCTATGTCACAAAATGATACCAAGAAGAGGAGTTGTGGCGGTTGTGGAAATAAAGGGCATGATAAAAGAAACTGCCCGATATTAAAGGTAAAATAAGTCCGTCAAATCATTTGTTAATATCA